>JAKTSQ010000011.1:0-272991 GCA_030580295.1 Yamadazyma sp. yHKS699 | reverse complement strand
AAGAAGAAGAAGAAGAAGAAGAAGAAGAAGAAGAAGAAGAAGAAGAAGAAGAAGACGTAAAGATGTACGATGAAGAAGACAGATCAGCCCGCAAGGAGTCTGAAAAGGACAGTTCTAACGATAGCGACAGCGAAGACGAGAATGCTGGTGATGATGATTTTGATGACTTGAACGAACTCAAAGACGAACCGGAAAAAGTGGTTGAAGAACCTCCAAAGGTGCAGAAAAATAAACAAGAAGCATTTGCTGTGTTTGTCAGAAACATACCGTACGATACAACTGCAGAAGCATTGAAAGAGCACTTTGAGCACTTTGGTTACGTGAAGTACGCTTTACCAGTGAAGGATCGTCAGACAGGGTTAGCCAAAGGATCAGCATTTGTGGCCTTTGTTAAAGAAAGTGCCTACACCAAATGTCTCGATAATGCTCCTACTATCGAGTCCACCACCTTGTTAATTGCAGATGACGTTTCCCCCGAATATGTGTTTGAAGGAAGAGTTTTGAACATTAGTAGTGCTGTTGACAGAAAATCGGCAGACGTCTTGGCTACTCGTAACGCTGACAAGAGAAAGGAAGCAGCCGGTAAAGAGGTGAACCCCAGAGATAGGAAGCACTCATATTTATTGAATGAAGGTAGAATTACCGAAAACTCCAAATTAGCCCAATTCATATCGAAAACTGATATGGAGTTGAGAGAGAAATCATACAGATTGAGAGTTCAACAATTGAACAAAAACCCATCTTTGCATTTATCCTTGACCAGATTGGCCATTAGAAACTTACCCAGATCCATGAACTCCAAATCTTTAAAGGCTTTAGGACGTCGAGCAATCGTTCAATTTGCTACTGAAGTCAAGGAAGAATTAAGACAGCCATTGTCCAAAGAAGAAATTAACAGATCTGTGAAGCTCAAGAATGAGGACAAAGAATTGGAAGAAGCCAAGTCTAAGAAATCCAAAAACGCTGGGGTGGTGAAACAAGCCAAAGTTGTCATGGAAATCAAAGGTACTGGTGAGATTGGGAGAAGTAGAGGATATGGATTCATTGAGTATAGAGACCATAAATCTGCATTAATGGGATTGAGATGGTTGAATGCCCATGAAGTGACAGTTGAAGAAATCACAGAAGGGTTAACAGAAGAAGAAAAGAAACATGCTGATCTTCAGGGATTGAGCAAGAGAAGGTTGATTGCTGAATTTGCTGTGGAAAATGCACAAGTGGTCAGAAGAAGGAAAGATAAAGTGTACCAATCACGTGTCAACAGGGACAAAAGAGACGATCAGGGGTCACAAAAGGAACATGGTTCATACAGAGACCATGGGAACAAACGTTCTGCTTCTGATGACGGAGAAAGGGACAGAGGTAAAAAGCATAAGCCTAACAGAAAAGGTAATATGAATAAAGGACCAAGCAACCAGGACAAAAAGCCTGCTTCTAAGCCAGATTCCAAACCCGATTCCAAAACTGACACCAGTGACGATATCAAGAGACTTATTGGAATGAAGCGTAAGAGAAGAAAGAACAAGCATTAATAATTTGTAAAATAAATGATTGCACTATACCCCAGCGCGTATACCAAAAAACCGACCCATGGCTTTTTGTGTAACAAAAATAGATAAATGTCCAAGAAAAAACGCGACATCTTCGAGATGCATTCGTGAAATAAATATGCGAGACATTTTGGAGACATTTTTAACCTTATAACTTCGTCCCTCTATTGCCCTTTTGTTGAAATTTACTCTTTAAATTTTCCTTTTGTAACAAGTTTTTTTTAATTTGGCCCACCAGTAGATTTGTGGTTTTGTCACTTGATTCAGACTCAGCGGCACAGATCATACCCTTATTAGACTCACAATCAAAGAAATCGCTATTTAATAGATCAAGCGTTGCATCTAAACGCCATTCCTATTTTTAAAGTCATTCAAAGTTTTCAAAAAAGAAGTTTTTGTTTTAAGCGTCATCAGTTCAATCCCAATCGAACATAGACCCAGTTATGGTGTTATATAAACGAAAACAGGTCCAGATCGTTCTACCGGCCAAACTCCCCCAGGACTTGGATACAGAAGTATGGTATATTCCTCAAACACACGAATGGTTTTTGAATTATGAGGACTATCTTGCCAGAATAGACTACTATCAGAGACGAAAGTTCGTTTGCGAAATCACCGGTAATTCGTGCTTGACGTTCTTTGAAGCGTTGAAAAGTGAAATCAAAGAAGTTAAAGACGTGGATAAGAACTTCCCTGAAGCCTTGAAAACCCATATCTTACGGTTCTTACAATTCAACAGAATCACTAGATTGGATCAGCTTGTGGATAAATTATACCTGCAGTTCAAAAACAATTACTTTCCCGGTGAATATATTTTACTCAAAGGCGTGGTTATCGGTGGTGGTGCTGGGGAAGTTACGGCCATGAAACACAAGGCAATTATTAGAGAAAAGGTGGAATTCCCCAATGCTCCTGCCAAGTATTTGGTGGTCCGGTTAAACGACAACAAGGATACCATAGCCACTGGCGATAAGTTGGCCAGAGACAGAAACCACTTTACCAAATGGTTGATAAAAACATTCATCAAGTTGACGATGACCAGGTCTCACAAAATTGGTGCTCCATGGGTAGTTAAGGACAAATTTGCTAAGAGATATAGGATAGATCAAACCTACCCACCAGATTTGAAGCAATATGAAGCATCCACTTTGAGTTACGATGACCCTTGTGACGTGGACCCCAGTCTGATGCGCCACTTTACGGTTTTGTCTCCACATATATCCACTCCTAAAGCGGCATCTCCGCTTCCCACGAAGAACTTGCATGCATTCAAGCACAAGGATGATCCATCGACTGCCAAAAAGCTTCACAAACAACTCGATATGCTTAAAAGTGTGACTCCTGAGATTTCAGCCGCTTCTCGGGTACATAAAATCAGCTTGGATCAGCTTGTAAAAGGATCTGTGACACCCGACATTATCAAAGGCTATAAAATAAAAAAGTTCCCTGTCCATTACTTACCACTTCATTTGAGAGAGATTGGAAATATAGAGGATGAGGGAGTCAATTGCAATAGGCCAGGAACGTTAGCTACCCTACAAACTACTGGTATTCCACCTACGAGGAAGAACATGGTCGATGACTTGCAACTCAAATTTGACTTACAGTACATGAAGCCAATTCCACACAAGTTCAAATTACCCTCAAATGCCAGAACCTGGAATCAGCATTTGCTTGAATTGATAGAAAAGAAGGAAAGAGCAATGATTAAAGTGAATAATGATCCGGAATCAACGGTGAAGCGGTTGTCGAGTGATGAGCCATTGGACGTGATAGAAATTGATAGTCAAGGCGATTCCAGCAAAGACGAAGGAGCGTTTGAAGGAGATGATGGTAATGACCTCCTTGCACTTGATAAAGAGAAGTTGAAATCACCTCATCTCCAGTGCATTGAAGACGCTCTTGAAACATGGATCTTCCTTAACATCTACCACTCACCCTTGAAAATCGACACATTTACGTTTGACGACTTTATTTACTCCATGGGTTGGAACTCAGACCAGTTCGATGCCCGTGGCAGATGCGAGTTACTTGATGAAATATGGTGTAGTGTTTTAGGCCAAATTGTTTCAAACAAATTGCCTTCTGCTGCTGAATCCAAGGCCCTTGATGACGACGACGTATACGGCTTGAACATTACTATTCCCACCACTGTATCCCATATCGATCCGAAGAATGAGGATGATGAAAATCTTGTTAAGGGTTCGGAAAGTGAGCCAGAGAATAATGGCAAGTCATTTACAGATGCCGAAGAAGATGACGATTCGGATGATGAAGCTAGATTCAACAATTTACTGAAGTCGAAACGCAAAAAGGCTTCCAATGGCATACCTATCAAAAAAGAGGAAAAAGAGGTGATTGTTCTTGATGAGGCTGATGATGAGGCTGATGACGGTTCGATCAATGGTAACAATGAAGAGATGGAAGAAGATGGTAATACTAATAGTGAGGATGAAGAGGAAGATGAGGAACCAAGAGACCACAACGCATACCAAATAATGAATCATAGAGCAATTTCATGGCATGAACGATTACGTAAACGTAACTTCAGAGACGGAAATTGGCAAACTATCGTGTTGGGGGTCCTTTCTTTAGTAGAACATATTCCCAAGTATCAGGATACGGTTGATCGGGTTTATAAGGTGTTAGCACCAATTAATGAGCCAGCAACTCCTACAACTGCACTTAACCAGTTTTATGAGAAGATGGATATAAATCTAAGACTCCAGACCTTGAATATTTTGTGCAGTCTACTTGCTTCTACCGATATGGTCAGATCCTATATCGATAGTGGCCTAGATGAATCCACAGTTTTGAGGAGGAAGAGATTGGATAATATCAAAGAGTTCAAACTCACGCTTGATCAAACTCAAATATTACACAGTACGATTATTGAACTGCTTTTGAAAACAGCAACAACTACAGAAATTCTCGAAGAAGTCAAAAAGAGACAGAAGTTCGATGTCAACCAGAGAGAAATGACAGAAAGTGAGTCACTATTAGCTCAAACTGATGTACTGTTTGCTGATTTGTGCAAGGAGAGGAAACGGTTGTTTGAAAAAATAGATGAACTAAAGACAGAGAAGAAGTCATTTGAACGGCAATTGGTGGAATTAGATTGTCAGCGTGTTCGCTGCTTAGGAAAGGATCGCTTATATAATCGCTACTGGTGGTTTGAAAACAACGGTTTGCCAACCTTACATGGTACTGCCGATGCTGATGAAGATAATGAGGATGAAAAGATGGATGATGACAATGATGCGTCTGATGAAGTTCAAGAAGAGACATACTTAATGGGTAGACTTTGGATTCAAGGTCCATGTGCCGAAGATGTGAAACTCTATTTCCCGAACACCGCATTTAGTTCTGATTCTCCAGAGAATAACATCATAAGAGCCAAGTACGAACCTGATGATGTTTGCGACTATGACGGTAATTCTATTGAACAGTTGGATTTTAGCCAGTTACCAGGAGACTTTGTCAGCTTTGCTCGTGATAATTGTGAAATTGTTTTTGAAAACAACGGTGTCAGAAAAGCAGATGGTAGAGTGATTGTCAATAGTATTGGAGAAATATCACCGAACTTTGACTATTCGTCGTTGTCTGCAGTTGAGAGGAAGGTTTTGGAAGAAGCTCCTGATCCACTTTTGAACGGTTCTCAATGGAGGTATTACGACACCAAGAAAGACATTGAAAATGTTATAAAAAGGCTTAATCCATATGGTGTTAGAGAATCCCAATTGAAAAAGGAGCTTCTCGGCGTAAAGGACGCTATCTCGTTCAGCGTTGACGCCCGAATGAAGGCATTACTCAACAAGGATCTAGAGGGTGAACAAGACGCTCTCAAACGAAAGATTCAGTCTGTGGAAGACAAAATCAATGGACCCGCTCCTGGCGAGTATGATGAGGAAGATGATGATGTGGAGGACATTACTGGTAGAAAAAGAACTTTACGGATGAAGTCCAAAAGCAATAAGCGTCAAAAGAGAAGTCAAGACGAAGTCATTGAAAACGGAACAATAGAGGAGTTGAAAGAGTTGAAAGAGGACCTCAAGGCAGAATTGAGAGACCTTGAAGAAACAAAAGAAGCCACAAGGGCAATGGAATGGGTTAATGCCCTTGCCATGGATGAGTTTGATAAATCCTTGTACGATGGGGGAGACAAGGCAAAACCCAAGAAGGGCAGGAAAAAAGTGTAGTTGTAACAAAAAGGAAACTACATTCAGTGTTTATAGACACCTGGTAGAAGGGTGTATATGTACCTATGTAAAATGTAACATTAAATGGTAAGCTTCATTAATACTTGTTTCTCTTGTTCGAGTCAAAAGAATCGTAGCCTCTTCTCTTATTTCCCTGCTTCCTTGACATCTCAGCCAATTCCCGTAATTTCTGTTCCTTTTCCCGTTGTTGTCTCATGTCCATTTGCTTTCGTATTTCATTTCTTTCCCTGATCTCTTCCCTTGCTTGTTTATCAGCATCGTCAAGAGCGGACGTCAAGCCAGAAAGCTTATCGATATTCACCTCTGGTGCCTCATTGGAAGTCGCCGCAAGCATTCTTTTATCAAGAGATATCGTAAACCCTTGGTTATTCTTCCAGTTGGATATGGCCGCAGGAATGTTCCACTTGGCATGGTCTTCCTTCGTGAGTTTTGAAGATCCGATGGTGCTTTTGAGTATTGGTGGTGGGGGGGATGGCTCCTTGTGTCTATTTTTCCTGAGCTTGTGTTTTGGCGGCAACATAGGGTCCAGTTGATAACTTTTGATTTGGATTTGGGTATCTCTTCCTCTTTCATCGTCACCTAAAACTGAACGCAGTGTATATGTGGTATATTGCATATCGGATCCCGTATCCTTGTTGCCGATATGCTCACCCAATAGCTTGTTGATCAACTTTTTTGTCTCTTCGATGCATTGTTTTACAGAATCATCAGAATCGTGTTTTGGGAAACTGTGCTTCAAGTTGGGAAATCTCTTTTTCAAGGGAATCGTGTCGTCATAGGTCGAATGGAATCGGCTGTTTGCGTTCGCCGAAGCTATTGTCATGTTATAGTTCAAGGTCCCGTCCTTGTTAAGGTAGTATTTTGAGATGGTGGAGTTGTTTCCTAAAGGGTCATTTTCGGTGTCTTTGGTGACAACCTGAAACTCTTCAGACTTTGCTGGCACAATCAAAACCGTGGAATTGCCATCTTTGAGTGGTTCGAGGTGTATGGGCCTCGAATACGCCGTCTTTTGTGGTTTGGGAAGTAAAGAACTAAACATGATTAGATAAAAAAAACAGTGCGATGGGTCTCTTATTTAAACCATAATGTCTATGTTGACTACTTCATAAATACATAATATAAATAACCTGCTGGGTCTAGAAAAGGCCAATGCTTTGGCAAACCCGGAACAATGCCAGGAGAATGGGTCGGGCTGGCCTCGTTTGTTTAATTTCTGGGTCAACGGGGGACTCAAAATCAGCCACAGGCTTCTTGGTGAATGATATAAACCACTCGAAACCCATATTGGCCAATCTCTGGCGAAACTCCAAGCGGACAGGTTCGTTGATCAAGGTAGATGATTCCGTCAAAATCTTGTTGTTCTGTGATTGCTTATGTTTCACCATCAACCCCGGATCATCTGACATAATCCCATACTCGTTAATCTTGGCCGTTTTACAAACACGATTGAAGTAGTCATACTGGTAGGTGTTGTTGATGGTCCAGGTCCAAAGGCTGAGATCGTTCAATTTGGCAAGCGGCATGAATGTATCCAAAAAACCTCGAGACCATGTCAGTAAATATAATATAGAAACACCAGTGGTTTTAAATAACTGTCTGGAAGAACCGTATTGTTGCTGCAAGTAAAGGTTGTACTCGAGGAAAGTTAGGGATCTGCTCCAGTCAACAGAAATATGATAGAGCTGGAACTTTTCTTTGATATCGTATTTGTTGTGCACCTTTTGAAAAAACTCATCTTGGTTAATATACTTAACGAAATCCAAGTCCCAAACCCCAAATTGAAGCCGTTTGAACCAGTAATTATAGTCCTCCTTAACTTCTGCCATCTCTTTGAATATTTCCTTGACGATTCGGGGTTTATTGTAGGTTTTGATGTCCAACATAACCGTCTCTCCAGGAACACTATCGTTATCAATGATAAAATTCAAGACCCTCTTGAATGTCAAGAATTTATCCCCGGTGTACTTATTGACCAAATCCTTCAAGTCCTTTTCATAGGAACTGGTGGGAATGTGGAAGTCGGCTTCTTCGCCGCTGGGATAGACATACGTTCTCTTGGTATTCACGTCATGCGAAACAACTAGAACGTCATCGGCTGTCAAATATAAGTCCGTTTCGAAACTAGTGGCTCCGCTCTCAAAACATTTGCCGAAACCGAAAATGGTGTTTTCGGGGTACTTGCCTTTGTAGCCTCTATGGCCTGATATTATAGGGCAGTCTGGTTGCATGTGGGTGTGTGTTGGACGGTAGAAGTGGCAAATAGACTTCGTGTTTTTTTTCAATAGCACGTTTTAAGAAATTATACACGGAAGCGGAGGTGAGAATTTATTTGCAGCCGGAACCGGTTAATTATTGGAGTTAGACTAAATACAAGACTCGAGTACTGTTATGTGGGTGGCTCTGTATAAGGTGGCTCTGTACCGGGGTGGCTCTGTTGGTAGGGAAATGCCGTGGTACGTTGCCAATAGAAGTGAAACTGCCAGTATCATTCCGTAGCCAGTACTGTCGACCAGCATTCACGACTATGCAGCAACATAAATAAGCCGAGGATCATGTCTCTTTATATGCTAGACAAACCACCGTCTGGAAAAGGTGCCAACTTTGCGCTTTCCCGCTTGACTTTCAACAGTTTAACAAAATCATGAATGCACCTATCAGAGTCCATTGTGCCAAGCAAAAACGCTTCATCGAACTTGGAAGACTTACACACATCAAGTGCCGTTTCCAAGTCTATGGGGTAGATAACGGGGCCAAAAGCTGTGACATAAGTAAACCGGGCCAAAAAGCCAAACATGACCTCTTTCAACATTGTCTCCGGATCAAAGTGGTCTACAAGGTAGTCAATTGCTGCAATCATATCCATGACGTTGGCTGGTAACCTTTTTTCCGAACTGATCCAACTGTTTGGTATCAACCCTTCTGTTATGAGTTTTTTACTTTGGTAGTGAAAAGTGCTGATGACTTCTAACCCATACATCGGCACAAACTTAAATGCATTCTGGTGACTAATATGGAAAGGTTGCTGGGTCTTCTTTGATATGTCCCAACAATTCTGTACACAGTTTGCCACAAACAGAATAATGAAGACTCCTTCACAAAAGAGGAAATCATGGCTACGGTATTTATCCTCCACCACTTTGATAGGAGTGTACTCCTTTATGTTTTGGAGGCTGGGATCATCTTTGCGCATTGTTATGAGATACTCAAGCTGACTTGCATTCAATCCACAGATGTCCAAAATCCCCAAAAGCCTATTGTAATCCCTGAAAGTTTCAGTGAAAATGGCATTCTGTTGCCTTAATATTTGCATTTCTTGACGCAAATCTTCTAGCTCCTTTGACCGTTTCTGTTTTAAGACACGTTGTGCTTCTCGCATTTGTTTGAGTCTCTGTTTTCTAGCATCTTCGCTGTCGTCTTTCTCTTTAGTCATGTGGAGTAATTAGTCATATATTTTATTGATGCGAAACTGATTGCAAAAACTAACTAATAATTGTACCTTAGAGCTTGGATCTACCAGCCTGGTCTACGACTAACTTGATCAAAGAATAGGCAATTGACTCAGCCATAGGAATGAGAATTCCTTCTGGGTTCGTTTCGGTGTTATTTTCTCCGGTTTCGGGGTACACCAATTTCCGGACAAAGTCTATATCAAACCATCTGGCATCTTCAAGCTCGTTGTCATGGCCCAAGTCTATTACCTCGTTACGGTTATTGAAGTCTACCTCTGCAATGCATCCGATCATCAAGTTTCCAGGGAATGGCCATGGTTGAGTCATTACAATGTCAATTTTTGACGAAGCGACTCCCGTCTCTTCCCAAATCTCCCGCTTGGTGGCAACCTCTACTGTCTCACTAGGTTCCATGAATCCTGAAGTACAACTGTACATTTTTGCCATTTTGTGTCTCTTGTTCAACGATAATAACATTTTGGACCGGTCGACACTAGTAACTGCAGTGATAATCACCGCATCAGTTCTGGGGAAAGACACATTAGACACACTGGCGTTCTTGACAGGACATTCGTGCTTATCTTTTCCGGTGTCGGTCTTGCCGATAATCTTGTTGTTAGTACAAAGTAACTTCCCACCGGCATGAATAGGAATCACTTTAGATCCACAGCCAGGACAGAATCTGTTACGGTTCATCCAATCGAAGAACATCTTTCCATGTGAGAAAAGAGAAGCCTCGAAATGGGTGAACCCGAGATGGTGTTTTCTTGCTGTAGAAAAGAAAATATTGGTGTCTTCAATTGACCCATTAGATTTGATGAACTGCAAAAGTGTCTCTGTCAATTTAGGGGAATTCGTCAAATCAACAGCAAAATACGGTATTCCAGTATACCGTCCATCTTGATAACTAAGATACTCTTCAGTCTTGGACAAATCAGCTCCCACACTTTCATCCTCTAATCCCAAGAATAATACCGTGGGCTGTTCATTATCTCTCAAATCATGGTGGTGATCAGCATTATCCTTGCTCCACTGAGTTATAACATCTTTCCAAAGACCCACATGATTGATTCCCTTCCGTATCTTCTCATCACCCTTCAAAACATCATCTCCATTCGTCAACAATACCAACTTGTCCTTCCAGGTCTTTACTACCAATGGATCGGTATTACTAAAAAAGATAAACCGAGTACTTGGATGGGCGATTGCTGCATCGATGAACGCCGAATCCTCTCTCAAAAACGACACCCTATTGATGACCTCCTTTCCAAAGTACATGTCGTTCTGTATTTCGTTGACTGTTGTTAATTCCATGGCGCTTTTGTAATATCTTGATAATGACTTGAATCGCCTAAATATCATTTGTCATATTTTCTCGCTCAGTTTTATAAAGTCAATCGAAGCGACCGTTAAATAATCTACGAATAAGATACGTTAAATGTGTTTATATTTGTTGGACGATATAGGCCTGATCATTTCTTACCCTTCTTTTTCTTCTTGTTCTTTTTGGAGCTTGTGGAACTTGTAGCGGAAGAAATTGTTGGGGCTGGGGTTGAAGACGGAGTGTTCGATTGAGAAGGTAAAGGTGACTCAATTGCTCCTTGATGTGAAACAGCCTTCTTCTTGGACTTCTTTGGTTTGTAGTATGACCTTAAATTCATGGGTAACCATCTCTCATTGTCAATTTCCACCTGGTCTATTGACTTCAACACCTTTCCACTACTAAACTTGGCCTTTCTGATTCTCTTCTTGTCAATTTTGTGGGGTACAACTGATTTGGCTGTCTTTACCGATACCACCAAGGATTCGATACCAGTATCGACGATATCGTCATCAATGTTCGAAGTCAATGTCTCCACGGATGACAATTTATCGCTGCTCTTGTTCAACACATTGTGTATCAAGAAATCATCTGGGTTTATCTTATTCAACTTGGTGAACACCACTGAATATTTATCGTTATTGAGGATCAACAATTTGAATCCTAAAGTCTTGAAGAAGTTGTAGTGTTCATAGGATATTGTAGTATATTGGACCAATTTTTCAATCAACTGATCGATTAATGCAATAAACTTGTCGCTGGAGTCCAATATTTCATAAAGATTAAACAATGAACCAACTAACCCGGGGAGTAGCTCACCGGTTGTTAAATTGTACTTGACCAACTTCTCCAAGCTGGCCAAAGACTGGTTGAAACTGCCACTCTTGGAATTCAATGCAAATAGTATTAAACTGATGACCACCAACTCATTAAAGTTTTCATCAGTGACAGCAGACTTATTAAGAATTTTGAACAACCTTCTAGCCGTCACCTGCTGATTGTTGATCAAGTCCTCATTGGTGAGGCCAAGCTTAGACAATACTTTATATGACAACAAGGAATAGTCTCCTTTGGCAATGAAAGTTTTTAAACTGGAATTGCTCAAGTAATTGGAACTGGTTGATAAACTGCCAGTCAAGAATTTGAGAAGCAAGTTGTTCTTCACAAAAATATTGTACTGGTTTGAGTTGAGCTTGCTTGAAAGCTTGCTCAAGTTTTGTTGGATATTCAAACTCCTTTGAATCAAATTTATCGATTTTTCATCCTCAACCAATTCGGTGCTGGAGTAATAGTTATTATTGAGGATCAAATTGATCAAAAGGTCGTTGAATTGAGCCATTTTCATCTCACCCAACAACTCCTTGGCATCTTGAATCTTATTTTGTACCTGATAGATGAAAGCCTTTGCCAATAATATAGGACACTTTTCAAGCTGATAACTCTCCTCGTCCAAGTTCGAAGCTTCCAACAACTCCAATGACTTGTTCAATTGGGACAAGCTGGTCGCGAGCTCATTGTTACTCAAGGATATCAACGCTTGGTTAAACGTTAAATCGTGGTTCTCTTCACTGACATCAGAAGTAGGTTGGATGTATTGGTTGTTTAGAAAGTTCAACTGACTTATTATTGCCAACTCGTTGGTGTATAAGTCGGAGGCACTATCGATATCATTGTTGCTTCCAATGAGTTCGTGGTATATATCCAAGGCCTTTTTATTCTCACCTCTTTGGTAATGGTCTTGTGCTATAATATGTTTTAAACCCCTAATCAAGAAAGATGACGTATCGTTCGCCACAACGCTGTGGTATAATTGTTGTAACAGGTTCGATTGCTTCGTTTTGTAGAACACGTACCCCACTTCAATGGAAAATTGGCTTATTATTTCTTCATTTTTGATTCTCTTTATCAACTCTAATGCTTGTTGGTACTTATCTAAATTGATCAATGCTACTAAACAGTTGTTGAACGATTTGACGTCGTTGAAATTTTTGACGTTGGATAGGTATTGGTAGGACACCTCGTAAATCTCCTCATGATCATCGGACGCAGGCGACACATTCAATTTCTTGAACGCCTGCACTATAGAATTAGACATGGTATGGCGTATTGGAGTTGATATTCGCTTTCTCAAAATTCGTCGATGCAAAATTTTCAGATTGGTTTAGTGCACGACTTTGGGTTGGGCTGGAAATAGGCTGCAAAATCTAAGCATTAACAAGCCCCCCAGTAGGTGAATTTGACAAAAACGAAACATGACTCCATGTTTGACCTACTTTGACATTTTAAGTTTGAATCTAACAACCTCTTGTTAATACTGTTGGTGAATTTTGGTGAATCAAGTGCTAACCCATATTTAAGATTATAATTGTGAATTTGACATGAAATTTAGTCTCGTAAGAATTGTTCTAATCATTTGCTATATAAATCTAAAAATGCTGTAAGCAGTTTACACGAAACGTAACGACAGTATGGCGACCATTTTAAATGGGAGGAATTAAGGAATGAGCTTGGGGCACGATAGGGCATTAGGAAGGCATTAATTGGACAAGATGGTGAAGCCATTTTTTCTGATCAAACTATGCTTCAAATCATTTTTCCCAAGACTAAATGACCTTTTGTGAAGTTTGTTTTTCTTGATCAACAACAGTTTTTTCAACAAGTTATTCTCTAATTCATCTTCTTCATTGATTTCATTGTTGGCGAGGGAGTTCACGGTAGATTTGAATAAGTATTTTGAATTGGATCTCATTGGCGACACGAATGATGGGTAGCTACTGAAGAACTTGTGGACTGTATTGGACTCGTTTTTATAAGTCTTTGGAATGTACCGTTCTGTCAACTGTTGAACTGAATCATTCACGAGCATGAAACCCGTGAAGTCATTTATGTTCAAATCCTGCAAAGGCTTTCTCAGTATCATGTTGTTTTGAGGAATGTTCTTGGTTTTTGGTTGTAGAATATTTTCTTGTTCGTTAAAAGATACAGATGAGGCTTTTTTTGTACCAGAACTGTTCTCTTTACCAGTGATTTCCAAGTCATTAAAATGTCCAGTAGTTTTATTGACGTGATCTTCAAAGATAGTGAAACCCGAGGTCTTTGATGTGGGAACTAACTTGGATGGGGAAAATCTGGCTCTCTTAGTGGGGGAAGATTTGAATGGAGAAGATGAACCGGACCTGGATTTAGGTTTGGCAGGTGATGTGGTTATATTGCACTCTTTCGAGGCCAAAGCATTTCTGTTGATGCTGGACATGATGATGCAGAAGTTGAAAGGGAAGAATTGAAAATGAATGAAAAACGATGCAAAAGATTATTGATGCAAGTCCACTTCCGGTTCAAAAGAAAAGGAGTGAAGGATATAAGGCTAGATAAATCTAGAGGGATGGAGAACAAGATATAACAAAGTCAACAAAATAACAATTCGGAGCAAATTGTGGGAATTCGACTAAGTTTATATAAAAACGGCTAGTCGGTAGTTGTGGATTTGTTTTTGTTATTTCTTGAAGAGCCGAATGTAATACTGTCATAACCAATTTATTATGCAATCTTAACTTTAATCCATTATGCATTTTGCAGTTTTTTGCGTCCTCCTGGCACACGTAAAATCGAGATTTTCGTGATTGAAATTTTTACGGCATTCAGGAGCAGAGAAGGGGATTTTTGCCCCAGAACAGCCCGTACTGAGAAAGCTGTAAGAAGAAATCACGATATAGCAGACTGACGCGTATGGTCGAGTTTACCAACAGCTTCGTCTTAAAACCACTGGCTAATCACGTCTTTCACTTTGAATAGCTTTGTCGTCAAATGCAGGGCTGCTAAAATGGCTGCAGGTTTAGTGGATTTCACCAAAATCACGAGCGTAATCCGTGTCTGGAGCAAAACAGGAACACAAAATGGTACAGGGAAGAACAATGCAACAAACACAATACAATGCAATACGGGTATTTTTTGTACGCACCGGACCTCCACTTCCCAAAACCGTGTCTTACATTGAATAATTCGGCTCACAATGCATCACAAAGGTTCTTCCTTGTTTATTGCACATTGTGGGAAATTTCTACTGTCGCTTTCGTCTAATTTTGTTACCAAATTGTCAGTTACCATTTGTTCAGTCTCGAATGGGCTGACTTCTGAACTTTTTGGGAAGTCTACTCTTCTGTAACGAGAGTAATTGAGTTCTGATTCTTTGTTTAGAGTTCCTATTATTAGTATTAAAAGGGTAATTTGTATAGATGGGGTTAAAATCATTAACCGAACCCTTAATCATAGCCTGTTTTAGGAGACCCACGAACGAATCGCCTGAATTCCCTTGTGGAACAGGTGGTTAGTCTGAGTCTTAATAAACCCTAATTATTTTATCCCTGCCAGATTTATTTTCCAAAGAAGGTTTGCAGTTTGGTGTTAAGTGAGAATTCGTTCTGTGGTGTATTTTTCACCCCACGCATATTTTTATCGCGATTTTTGGCCTCGAAGGAGTTTTGCAGTCTGTCTCGCACGACTTGGAAGGAGGCTAGTGGAAAACCGACCTATTTTGGGCTTCCCAAGCCTTTAGAGGCAGGCGGTAAGGCATTTTTGGGTGATCTCTCTGGTGCCCACACGCCAGAAACGGTATTTTAAATAGAACATAGGGGAGACAAGTCAATTACGAGCCGCATAAACTCCTGCAGCGGTGGTTTCGAAATTAAGCCGGGGGGCCTCTACAGGAGGTTTTAGACGCCTATGCCAGTCCTGTCACCTAGGGTTC
Organism: Yamadazyma sp. yHKS699; assembly: GCA_030580295.1. Taxonomy (NCBI): domain Eukaryota; kingdom Fungi; phylum Ascomycota; class Pichiomycetes; order Serinales; family Debaryomycetaceae; genus Yamadazyma; species Yamadazyma sp. yHKS699. The sequence continues at coordinate 257,707 of JAKTSQ010000011.1, read as the reverse complement.
GTCCCCGAACCTTAATCTGTATTTAACCCAAAACGACGAAATTGTTTAAAAATAAACCTAAACATCATCTGATCTTACAGAATTGTAGGCCAGTACTGTTCAACAGGAATCGGAGACCTTGATCTAGAACCCACCTCCATTGTTAGGTTAGCACTATATCAGCATTTCAAACAGGAATGCGTCCCTGAAATTTGCAGCCTACAACCATGTAATTAAGGAGTCATTTCCCCTTGAATCCAGTTCTGTAAGAGGAATAAACCAGTACATGCGACCTGAAGAAATCTTGTTATTACTGGAGCTTTACAGCCCAACTTTCTGCATTTACTTAAAGAAATTGTTAGGGATGAATGGCAATTTGGCAATAGTCCCCTCTCTGGTCTTGCCACGAACAGAAATTGCAATCTTGGATCCAATTTTGTACTTTTTGTCGATGTAAGCTTGTCCAACATTAAATCCTAAGATTGGAGATAACAATCCAGAGCTAACGTATCCAATAGTTTTACCAGTTTCTGGGTCCAAGATTTCGGAACCGGATCTTGGAGCTGGTCCCTTTGAAGTTATGCCGATTCTTCTAGCATTAAAAGACTTCTTATTGTTGATTTGTTCAATGATCTTGTCGTACCCATTGAATCTAAGGGCCTTGTCTTCGATGTTTCTTCGGGATTTAGGAATCAACCAACTCAATGATGCTTCAACTGGGGTGGTTTCTTCCGTCAAGTCATTCCCGTAAAGACACATACCTGCTTCTAATCTCAAAGAGTCTCTTGCAGCCAATCCAATAGGTTGCACAATCTCTGGCTGCTCATCGACCAAGCTTTGGAAGAATTCATTACTTTCTTTAGTCTCACCAGGGGTACTTGAAGGGATAGATAACTCAAATCCGTCCTCTCCTGTATATCCGGTTCTAGATATTTGGATATCCGATTTGACGATGGAACTCAAACCAGTTCTAGCAATAGTTCCAAATTTCAAATCGTTCAAGTTGTAATTGGTGTACTTGGATAATATTTCCGAGGACTCGGGCCCCTGGATGGCTAACAAGGTGCTTTCAAAGTTTGAATAGTCCACACCTCCATAGTTTGCTAAAGTACTTTTAATGAATTTGAGGTCTTTCTCTCTGCACCCAGCATTTGTCACCATATAATACTCGTCGTCTTTAATCTTGGTGATGATACAGTCATCTATTATACCACCGTTTTCGTTCAACAACACACTCAAGCTGGAAGAGTAGTTGTTCAACGATGATAAATCAATAGGGGTCATTTTTTCAAGCAACAAAACAGAATCCTTTCCTTTGAAGGTGTGTTGTAACATGTGACTGACGTCAAACAATCCAACTTTACTTCTGACCCATTTGTGGGACTCAATGTGTGACAAGCCCTTGTATAATATTGGCATTTCGAACCCAGCATATGGTACGAATTTGGCGCCGTACTTCACGTGACTTTCATACAATGGTGTTTTGATCAATGCAGCAGTGGAATTGTTTCTGATGAACTTAAGCATTTTTAGTTGGTGATTGGGTGAAGAAGAAACTAGAGACTGAAAACAACTGGTGAAAACAACTGGCAGTTAAGTTAAACGGATTTGACTCTGGCCGGCATTTTAGTGCGGCGCCGCTGACTCTCTGTACCAGAGTTAGAAAAACGAGTTAATTTTTGACTGCAAAAAGAATTGCACAGACTATGCATTGATATCAAACTTTACCATCTTGTACACAGACACAATCGCTATAAATAACATGATCAAGTAAATAAGAAATAGAATGATACTGTAGTACAATACATGACCGATGTACCGTCTATTTTTTTCATGCACCTTGAAATCATTCACTTTAGTGGGGCAACTATAGCACCAATAGACATAGATTACAGCACCTATGGAGACGAGCCAAAAAAACGGGAAGATGATCTGTGCTACAAGAATACCAGCAGCAAACCTCAGAACTTTTGTTTTCATCTGACAAGGTTTGCAATCACAATCTGGCACCTGCTCAATATCGAATTCATAATACAACATCCCCATTGTCAACAATAGTATAAATGGGCTGCATTTGTTTGTATATAAATACTTGTGCTGTTGATCTTGTGGTGTAATAGATGTTTCAAAATAATTACCTATTTGGTCGATTCCAATGGGATGAGCTCGAAAAATGGCTGCTTATACGAACTGCACCAATAGACACACTTATCAGTAAGCTGGTGTACGGCTACTTGGGGTTTGGGTCCTTTATATGTCTCTCCCTACCTTTTGTCCTTTTCTTTCAGTTTCTTTTGCTTTCATCTCTACAATTGCCTTTATCTTAGTCTATGATGCATCTACACCGTACTCGATCAATAAAAATTTACCGCGTCAGATAAGCGTAAACCATTCCAATGACTGCACAGACAATCATACAGTCAATACAGTCCACGAAAGCACGAGAGCGGAACGACGGTCTTGATGGCATTGAGCAATGTCTTCCGGGTCTTTTTTCCAAAGATATAAAAGAAGTTATTTCGGTGTGCAAAGCTCTACTCAAATTGATCCATTATGAGACTCTCCAGAAAGATAAGTCAGGAACGGCGGTTAAACGATTGGGTAGAGCCAGCATGCTTCTTCGTAGCACAGTGGAACTATCTATGAGGAAGCTTCCCACGCGACCGGCGGGGTACATATCCATTCTATCGTCTATGATACATCAGATCAATGATTTGGTGTTTAACGATTTCATCAAAACTATCAAGGTGATTGTACAACAGCAGCACATAAGAGACCATTTCAACATCCAGGTGTGGGAAGAATGCATAAATCTTTGCATGGGAAACATCACGGCCATAGATGCTAAAACCTTATATCGTTTTACGGAGTGTCTTGATACCCTCAACATCTTGATTAATTCCAATACCTCCAACCCCCTTGCCATTACCATGATAAGCCTACGAGATCTTTCGGAGCTGTTCAGTGGGTTTCTTGATAGGAAGGAGGAAAATGTGTTGATATTCACCAATATGTTCAAAATTATCAACAAATTGATAATACTGTTATCTTATGAGCAATATGAGTCCTTGACGCAATTTATCTTCTTGGGGTTCCGGTTGTTGGTGATGGTCAAGCAAACGCACAGGCACAATGTCCCATTGCATCGTGAAGTGTCGGTGTTTTCAAATTTAGACCTGGTCTACTATCTTTTGAAACGCATCGATGACACAAGAGCTGAATCGCTATTTGCTGATATTCAGTCTTTTCTTGTTCATGAGTTGACCGAAATGCATATCACCGGTCCATTGATATACCATGAGATGATAGGCCTAAATCAGAACAACGATCCCAAGCATTGGTTCAAATTGAACACGATATACCTTGTAAATAGTGACACAACAGGATGGTTTTTCATGATGGGTCTTTCAAAAATGATCAAGAAGTATTACGGGTTGAAGATCCAGTTGAGAGGGAAGTCTTCGGATGACATGTTAAGTGTAAGCTCCAAAGATAACAGGAGTGGTGCTGGAACTCCAAAACTCATTTCCGTCAAGAGAAGAAGGCATGATGGACTTGTCGATTTATTGATATCCACTTCTAGTGAATGGGAGTTGATAGATCGGCTCATTCCCTCGGATACTACGGGTAAGTCAAAGTTGATCGGTTTGCAATTACTTTTGTTCATGTCTGAGTTGAACCTTTTACTGATTGATCCAAATCGAGCTGTTTATTATGTGGAAGAGAATGTCGACAGCGAGGTCGAAAAGAACCCAAATGAAACAGCAGTAGAAGACTTGGACTGGAACACGTCGATCTTGTCCAATATCCCAAATGGTAAGGAACCCTTCATAAAGTCGTCAAGTTCACCTAGTGCCTTCAGTGAAAGTATAATAAGTATCCTATTGGCCACTTCAAATTACAAGACTTTAACGTTTTGGAGCTTGTTGGCGTTGAATTCTTTGTTATATAACTATGCCAGGAGTGACTGCTCTTTGCCCGCTAAACACATCAAGGACATCGCAAAGATGGTTCTACCCTGTGTGAAGTCTGAATCCACCAGTAAGTTGGCATGTCATATGCTTTATCATCTTGTGATGTTGATTTTGGTGAAAAACGTGGATATGCATAGTGAAACGGATAATGCTTTAATCAGCCAGGTACTGAATGTGTTTGAGTTGGCAAACTACTTGGGACCAACTTACTTGGATGATACCAGTTTTCGGTTTTGGATAGCTTTTTTCAAACTCATGAAGCTATTGGGATTGAATGTCAATAATTTCGAAGCTGTTTTAACAGATTGGTTCTTGCATAGATGGACACAAGTGTTTGACATGGAATCAGAACACTTTTGTAAAGACTTCACCAGCTTTACGGGATTCGTTTACTGGATGACAAAGAATGAAATCAAACACCTATTTGTACCCAATTCAAACTCATATACGGGAAGCCTTGTGGCCCTTTCCTTCGTTCAACAAAATCGTCATTGGTCCATTAGTATGCCGGATGAGGCTGACATGGAAGTTGAATTCAGTGACTCCTTCACTATGGACTCCTCGTTTGACAAGGTTGTGAGACGGTTTTTTAGCATGGGGTTAACCAACGGCTCCAAGTGGTCTGCCAAAGCCTTCTATCTCTTCAAGATGATGGCTTTGGATATACCTGTGTTCGAGGACGACGTCAAGATGATATCTTCTATGGAAGGTCCAGACTTGAATCACGCTGACCAAATTTTTATAATGGACAAGCTAAGAGAGACGAAACGAGAACATCTATACTTGAAGCTTTTCACCCCAGCTGTGATTTTTGGACTTTCAAAAAGCAATAACTTTAACAGTGTTGACGCAGTGTTCGTCGACAATTCTGGCAATAACTGTGGAGAGGTACCACCTATTGACATCGCTGATTATTGCGATGAGGGTTCAGAAGGATATACCGACTTAACAGAAGTTAATATCATTCAGCATGTCGTTTTGAACGAAGAGCTGATACTTGCTAACCAAGAAGAATACCGGAACTGGATCGAGTGTTTATCAACCAATTCCCTCGTCTATTTATTGTACAAAGTGTCCTGCTCTTCGGTAGTGCAGCGTGCTACATACTACAATTTTGTCACTAGTGCTCTACTGCTATTGGGCCAAAAAGTGTTGAACAATGCATATTTCGAAAGAAACGAAATGACCTTCGTGACTTTGTGTCGATTAACAGGACAGTTGTTTGGTTATGGGGAGAAGAAGACCATGTTTGAAGATTTTTTCAGATGGTTGTTAATGGCTGCCAATAAAAGGCTTATCTTAACTGAAGCCAGCCACACTGAGTATTCAAAGTTGCTTTTGAAGATTCTTTGCCATTCAGGCAACGTCAAATCACAAACGGTTGATGATGCTATAGATTTGACGGAAGTATCGAGATCGTTTGGAGACTATTTCAAGGTAGCTTCCACAGCTATCAGGATTAGCTTAACCGAGAGTATCTCGATATATTTGGCTGGTATAAACTCTTTCTCCAAGCAAATTGCCTTATACAAAGAGTTGGTCACTAGTTTTGATGCCCCTAAGGAGTATTACGCGGCTGCTGGGTATTGTATGTTCCTTGGGTCGCTTGCAGTTGACAGTTTTGATGTAACAAAGTCTATTCTTTTCAACATCTTCGAAATTGCATGGTCAAATGAAGACTTCATAGAAATGGCCAATGAGTCTTTGAAGCTATTATGCTCGAGGAGGCAGGCATCTGGGATTCAAGAGTTGTTGCAAACCCTCAAAATACCTCTTTTCAAAGCCTGGTATTCCCATCATCTGTTCAAGAAATTTCCTTTTCAATTATTTGACTCTGGTTATAGGACCATTGGGGAGTTTTATCTGCATAACGGGAAAGCGTTGCTTTGCGTTATCCTGTCCTCAAAGTCAAAGAACATCAATGGTGACTTTAAATCGGTTCTACAAGAAATTCAGCAAGCAGGAGATGAAACTACATTGCACAATTTTTATACTATGGCGTACCCGTTAGCATTTGTCCCGGGAGGAATAAAAGGTGACATAATCCCTGTTTTGAAGCACTTGACCGGTCAGGGTATGAAAGACTTTGACGAGGATCTAGTCATTTTAGAGACCTTCAAGCTTATTGATGTATCAAGAATGGACCAGCTAGGTAAACTCACGGGATTAAGTATAGCGGATATGGAATTAAAAACTGTTTCTACGTCTGTTCTGGATTGCATTCCTTTGAAAACGGGATTAGAACTCATCAAGGGACTAGTGGGGAGTGTCAACCAAAATGACTATTGGGACACCAAGAGGTTATATTTCTTTTCGAGACAGATCATGAAGGACTTCAGCGTATGCTCAAACGACGTGCTCAAGCACATGTACTTGAGAAGAGTGATTCTAGTTATAGCACTAAGCAAGGTGTCATCAGTAACGCGTGGAAGTATCTCCCACTACCAGCTATTATTCCACTTAATAGAGGAATTGTTACCACTTTACCGTGATGTACGGTTCAGGAGAGACGTTTACATTTTATTCTGCTTGTTAGAACTTGATCAATACACCGAAAGGTTCAAGGAACAATATGAGTATCAAGATAGAGTAGAGGAGTTTGAAAAACTAGTGTTTCTTGTTTTATCAGTCTTAGTTGATGCCGACCCTACTGAATCTGTAATCAAAAGCTTGGGAAACTGTGCTGGTATCCTAGACAAACTCGGAACCTACAAATCTAGTTTCACGGACGTGTTCTTATATCTCAGAAACTTATCGGTGTCTCACCAGGCAAATGGCACAAAGTTTGAAGCGAACAGATTCTTAGCACACAAAATAAAAGGATCGTTTGAGCCCGGACTTAGGGTGTGTTCCTTTCTTTCCCATTTTGATTGTGTGATAGGCACTCATACACCTGAATTTGTTGATGCCGTCGTGGTTTCGCCAATTGATAGTTTGTCAGACAAGTTCAAATATTTATGTGCTAAAGAGATCGGACATACATTCTTCGACGTTTCTGAGAGTCTTGATGGCGATGCATACGCGGCTTATGAGTTTGATGATGTTAAAAAGGTGGACTATCTTGAAGCACTTATCAAAATAGTGTTCAAGTTCGAGCAACATCTGGATTCAACTATTGCACGTATGGCCGATGTTACAGTAGGTGTATTGTTGGGTATTAACAAAGTGATAGTGGACACTGTTTGTCCCACCAAGGAGAAGTACATCTTACCATTGCAGGAGAATGGCGCAGATAGTTTTTTCAAGAGTTCTGAAGGTAAAGAAAGTGTTTTGTCAAAAGGGAGTTACAAGTTCACACCGGAAATGATAGAGTGGATTAACCAACAGTATATCTCCTTGGTTAACAAGCTCAGTCAGCTGCGTTACAGGTGTGTGTACGTCATCAAGCAATTTGCGTCATGCAGTATAGATTTTGCAGCCGAATCATTTCCGTTTCTTATTTGCTACTACCTCAAGTATGGATCCACCGGGGCGCCTGGTGCAGTTTTTGAGTTGATCACTTCGTTCATGGAAAATGATCGCTTACATTCGAGAAAGATGTCTGAGATTATTATCAAAACCGTTCTCCTTATACGGCAAGAAAGTAAGAGCAAGAAGTTGAATTTCGAGAATGTCTACAGCGCACTTAACTTGGAACTAGTCTGCTCTGTTGCAGCCAAGTTCAACTTTCATAAAACTGGTATGATGTTATTTGAGGACTACTACAGTAGTAATAAAAGCAACATTCAAAGGTCTGACGGTTTACAAAATTGGTATGAACGGGAGTATGTCCAAAACATATTTGAGTCCATTGATTGTAAAGACTTGGTCCAAGGTCTACCAAGAGAAACGACAATAGAGAATGCTTTGATGTCCGTTTGGGGGAACAATGAAGCGGACTCTGTGGGCCGCATGAAGTTTGAGCTAGGACAATACGAATCAAGTCGAATACTAAAGCTCAATAAGGAATCCACCAGCTTGGTTGAGACCATGTTGTGTGATGGGTTGAATGGCACATCTAAGATAGTCAGCGAAAGCGTTAACCTCGATGTTAAATCCACAAGCAAGTATTCGTACGAGTGGTCCTGGAAATTGAACGACTGGAACTTGCCAGCTCCCGAAACACCCAAATATACCCATGAATTCATTTATAAGGCATTAAAAGCAATCAGAAACGTACCCCCAATGTACCTTCAATCAGACCTTACAAGCATACGTAGCACTGAGATAGGTCTTAGGGAAGTGGCTATACAATTAATCAACAGGAAAAGTGACATATTGACTGGAGACAATTCGAAATATCTAAATCACACATTGGCTGATTTCAAGTCAAACTTGGCAATCATAAACAGTGTATTAAAGTTCTATAAAGAAGGGCCTATGTCTCCCAAGGAAATGGAAATAATAGAAGACATGCCTTTCGAAAAGGCCGATAACTTCATGTTGAGTAAGATTATGAGTTTGAACGTGCTGCTAATACCAGATAAAATAAAGACGGGTAGTTTACTTAGAGAGCTAGCTCACTACAATAACTTGTGCCTTGGCAACCATAAGGTTCAAAATAGCATCAACACCGTTGTTCTAATGAACGATATCTGCCAAACGCACGAGGTGGACACAGACACGGCATCAATAGTCCGATACCATCTGGCCAAGGGCCTTTGGGCACAAAAGTACTACAATGGAGCAATATCAATGATGCGTCACATAAAGAAAGAGATGAAGGGCCACGAGAGGACGGAGCAGCAATTCGACCGCGATTACAACGGTATAAACGCATGGATGGTGGATTCTACATTGGTGGAGTGGTTATCAAAATCAAGGCAGGAGTTGCCAACCACGATAATGGAAGACTATTTCTTGGGTACCACGGTCGTGCAAGATAATTGCTCTCCTAGACTTATCAGTGAAACCAACAATAAGTTGGGCAGATTCTGTGAGGACCAGTATAGAAACGGTGACGTGAACTTGCAGTTGGGCCGGATAAACAAGCAGATACATAGCAAGAAAAGAGAGCTAGAGAGGTTAAAAGACCACTACAGCAAACAGGCAGTTCCTAGTCAAGAAAAGAGGTCTGTTCAGAAGTACTACACCAATTTGAAGCAACAAATTTCCAGTGAATCAGTAGATCAACAAAGTTTGAAGGATACCAAAAAGGCGTTCTTGATAAAGTGTCTTGAATGCTACATGACAAGCATCTGTCAAGTGAACGATTTTGAGATCGTGGACAAGTTCTTCTCCCTCTGGTTCGAGGCATCAAACCTTGAAGAAGTTAACAATTTGATAGAATCAAAGTTTTCTGGTGAATTACGAAATAGTCCCCATAAATTCACAAGTTGGATATCTCAGTTAGTATCAAGGCTATCTGATGAACCAGACTCAAATGTTTTCCAAAACTTGGTACAGAGTCTTATCACTAGTATTTGTATCAAGTACCCGTTCCATTCTCTATATCATTTGATATCTTTGAAGGAGCATATGAATCAGATGGGTACTGATACCAATAATGAGATAATGTTTTCAAGAATCAGGGCTGCCAACAAAGTTTATGAAAGAATCAAATCAGCTAGGGTTTCCACCCATAGACTTGACGTAGTGGTTTCCAGTATCAGTGAATTCTGTAATGAATCCATAAGCTTATCCAAGTATCAGTTGGCCAAGAATAAGAAACTAGATCTAAGGAACTCAAGCAAGTTGAACTACAACTTCTGGCTCAATCTACCTGACATGCCATCTCCTACCCAGAACTTGGATGTGGTTCCCATGGATCAAATCGATAAGCTACCAAAATTAGAATCCATGGATCCTATGGTTCAAGTGGCTTCAAGTGGTCTCAGCTTACCGAAAATAGCCAAACTTCGTTTAACAGATGGAAAAGAGATAACGGTTCTATTCAAATCAGGTGTGGATGACTTACGTCAAGATGCCGTGATGGAACAGGTTTTCGAGAAGGTGAACAAGATTTTCATTAACGATAAACGAAGCTCCACAAGAAAATTGAAGATTCGTACGTATAAGATAGTTCCGTTAGGACCAAACAGCGGTATAATTGAATTTGTGTCCAATTCCATGGCCTTGATAGATATTACCAAGCCTTATCATGATAGACTCGATAAGATCGACATATCAAAGGCAAGAGAAATCATGAGAGCTTGTCAAAACGATAGTAGATCAGAAAGGATCAAAATTTTCAAACAACAGATCATCACCAAAATAAGTCCTGTACTACACCATTTCTTCTTTGACAGCTACTTGACACCTCAAACTTGGTTTCAAAATAGAGTTTCGTACAGCAGGTGCCTTGCTACTAGTTCTATTGTGGGGCATATCTTGGGTCTTGGTGACAGACACTGCAATAATATTTTACTAGATAAGCATTCCGGTGAACCTATACATATTGATTTGGGCGTGGCTTTTGACCAGGGCACCCGCTTGCAGATCCCTGAAACCGTTCCTTTTAGACTCACAAGAGACCTAGTTGACGGTTTGGGTATAACCGGAGTTGACGGGTTATTCCGTAATAGTTGTGAAGTGACATTCGAAATTTTAAGGGAGAATCAAGATCACATTATTAGTATCTTGAATATTTTCAAGTGGGATCCCCTCTATAAATGGACCATATCACCATTAAGAAAGCGGAAGTTACAAGATATTGCAGACCACAACGATCTTATTGACGAAGAAGAAAACGATATAAGTGAGGGAGGAAGAGCCATAATGACGGTTAAAGACAAATTACAGGCCAATGGATTGAGTACAGAAACTACAGTTCGTGAACTCATAACCAATGCCACAAACATAGAAAATCTTGCATTGCTTTTCAGCGGATGGAGCCCTTTCTTTTAGGATAAATAAGATATAGCATTCATCAAAGCCAAGCTGCAAACTGGCTTAATGGTTTATGCACGTCTCGTAAATTTATACCGCATACACTCACATCTAATTATTTGGAGAGGCTATTTTACCCTGAATATGCCAGATAATATCATCGGTATTCGGTTAAGGATAGAAGATGAAAGCAGAAAATTGATCAAGAACACCCAATTGATCTTAAATGTGAGTCAGCAGGAAGATGAGCGCATTATTAAAGGAGTAATACCAGAAGGGTTGTTTAGCTGTAAAATGAGTTTGAAAGATTGGGGCCAATTGAAGACGCTCAAGAATGAGGGATCTCTTGACTGGATATCTTTAATGGATGAGTTGTTGCCTGTGTACAGTGATGATCAACTTTCGGTATCACAGCAGGTGAAACAAGAAGACGGCAGCGAAAGCACAGATAATAACATTCGGCTACAAGCCAAATTCACCATGAACAGAGATTATTACGAAGATGGTGATTTGAAAGAGGATTTCCAATTGGTGAGCAATCACATTACCATTAATGTCCAGACTGATGAGGAATTGAGTAAGACATATGGGTCATTTCAATTACATGAAGTAGAAGAGGACCTTGATATTTTCAGTTGGATAAGAAGCTTGTTGGAGGTGAAGGAAGAGTTATCACGTGTTATCAAAGCCCAAACTAAGCTAACACAAGACTTGAAACTCACGAATGAAGAACTTGAGTTTGCCAATAGGGAAGCGGAGGATAATAACAGACGTATCTTGTCTGATTTGTTAAGTAATTTTTCAGCTATTTTAAACAGCAAGAAAAGGCGAATAGTTGAGTTAACAAGCACCAAAGGGGAGTTGACAGACCTCAACAAGGCAATAGAAACGAAAAACAAAACCAGGCTTGATAACATGGTTATTGATCGTGAGTTGCTTGACAATTTACCACAACTGCCTCCTAAAGAGACTAACAGGCGGAAGAAAGCTACCGAGCCCCCTAAAAAGACCAATAAGAGAAAGAAGGCCGAGTCTTCCCCCAAGCCTAGAAAGAGGCGAGCCCCAAAAGTTAAAAAGGAGGAGGAGGATGAGGATGATGAAGATGAGGGTGAAGAGGAGGTAGTAGAAGAAGATGAAGATGATGGTATTGTTGTTGATGATGATGAAGGGGAAGAAGAAGAAGACCAAGAGGAGAAAAGAGAAGCAGAGGGAAACGATAACGAAGAAAATAACGAGGCATCAGGTGACGAACAGGACCCCAGCGAAACGCAAAACACAGTACAAGATGATAGTCAGCGTGCAATGACCGACAAAGAAATCATGAATGCCGTTGAAACTCCAGAAATCAAACAAGAGCCACAAGCAGATGCCGACAACACCGATTTTAGTGACTCTGCTTCTGAAGAAGAAGCTAATAGAGAGGAAGCTAGAGACAGTTTGACAGAGTATAGTGAAAGCAGCAGCGAAGAGGACTGAAAGCAAAAGTCCAATGAATCTAATAATCACCAACTGGTTTTGTTTGAGCTTTACATACAATCAAAGAGTAGTGATGACCTCTAGCTTAATAGTTTGAAATTGAAGTCGTGTCTAGCCAACATAAAAATCTCATCAGATCGAAAACTAAAGACACGGAAAATTTTTTATAGACTTACAAACTCGATCATCTACGAATACTAATCCATTTGTTCTTTGTGACATAAATCCTTTATTGAAAGCGTATCATAACCTTCTGTATATAGTTCCATCAGCCAATCAAACGGGTTTACCGAACCCCTCAGACCAATACCAAATATAGGATTTAAACACGACAGTGGCGTATTAAAAAGCATTTGTCAGACTTCGTGTACTTTTATTTCATTTCTTTGTTCATAGCTTTTCACTAAGGGTTTTTGTTGGTCCATTCATTTCAAGGTAATATATTGGCTTAAAGAACTTTTGAGCCAAAAACAAATACGATTCAAAATCAGACTGAATTTGTTGTTTACATCATTTTATAAGAACACTTGTTTAAAAGGAGTTTTTGTTTTGCTTCCAATAATCAACATTTTCCTGATAGTTAAGCGATAATATCCCCAAAATGTCATACTATGGTGCCTACCAAGTTCCTCAGCAATATATTCAAGGCTATTACCCAAGTCAATACTATGATTCCAACGAAAATTTAGACGTCAGCTCAAATTTGGGATCAAGCAGTTCTTTTGAGGTGTACCCTGACATGAATCACAACAATGGCATGAAGCATCAGCATGCTAACGGTGGGTTGAACCAACACGATCCGAATTCCAATCAAATACAGTCTTCTGGTTCTCCATCGGGATCTGGTTCTGGTCCTTCTTCTCTAATGGGAGGCCACCACCACAGTCACAACAACAACCATATTGTGCATCAAATGCATCCTTCCATGATGAATGAAATGATGCCAGGATCGTCGCAAGGTTTTAGTGGCCCTAGCATGTCGAGTGGCATGGAGTCTTTGTATGCCAATGAAAATGACATGTACCGGGCAGAAGATCCATATATGACTAGCGGTGGTTTCAATGGGAACGGCAACTTGATCTACCCAGGAATGAATAACCAAGACTTCGGAAATGGCTACTTGAATCATGATGATATGAACATGAACATGGGTATGAACATAGGCATGAATATGAGTATGAACAACAATGCCGCTCCAAACCAAGTGCCTGTCAATCACGGAGCCCCTTCGAGAACTGTGTACTTGGGTAATATTCCTGGTGACATCAAACCTAATGAATTGTTGGATTATGTCAGATCTGGAATTTTAGAGCTGGTCAACATTTTGCCTGGCAAGAACTGTGCTTTCATATCATTCGTGGACCACCAAAGTGCATTGCTTTTCCACAGTGACTGTATTTTAAAGAAGTTGAATATCAAAGGACACGATATCAAAATCGGTTGGGGCAGAAATACTGCTATCTTACCAGCTGTTTTAGAAAGTATCCAACGTGATGGAGCCACCAGAAACGTTTACTTGGGAAATTTAAACAACCCAATCACCGGCGAGATGATCACCGAAGATGAGTTGAAAGACGATTTAGCAACCTATGGGGTGATCGATTGCATAAAGATTATCCCTGAAAAAGGAATTGCGTTTATCCATTTCCTTTCAATAATCTCAGCTATTCGTTGTGTTGCCAACTTGCCAATGAAAGAAAAATACTTGGAAAAGAAATGTTTCTACGGCAAAGATAGATGTGCTTTTATCACGAAAACACAGCAACATAATGCTGCTCAATACCTAGGCTTAGCACCTGGTATGGAGCATATAGTCACCGCTGCCGACAGAGAATTCATCTCCTCAGCATTGGTGCAGCAGTCGGCTGCTGCTGCTCAAATAGCTACCCACGCAGGTGGCGCTAACAACTTGGGTAACAGAACCGTTTATCTTGGTAATTTACACCACGAGACTTCGGTGGAAGAGATTTGTAACGTTGTCAGAGGTGGGTTGTTGCAAAGTATCAGATATTTGAAAGAACGCCATGTTTGTTTCATTACATTCATTGACCCGATTGCAGCAGCTCAGTTCTTTGCTATGTGCCAATTACATGGATTGACCATACACAACAGAAGAATAAAGGTTGGTTGGGGAAAACATTCAGGCCCATTACCGAATGCTTTAAGTTTGGCCGTATCCAATGGTGCTAGTAGAAACATCTATGTTGGTAACATAATGGATGCAAATTACTACAATCAGGACAAGTTAAGAAAAGACTTTTCGAAGTTCGGTGATATTGAACAAATTAATCATTTACAAGAAAAGAATTGTGCTTTCATTAACTTTGTTAATATCTCCAATGCTATCAAAGCCATTGACGGGATCAAGTCGTTTGCTGAATACAAGGACTTGAAAATCAATTTTGGTAAGGATCGGTGTGGTAACTTACCCAGGCAGTTCCAGCAGAGTAATATGCAATTCAACGAATTGAACCAATTACAGTTGAATTTGAATGAGCAGTATTTGGAGCAATCAAGAGATGAACATCGGTCGTCAAGCCTCCAGTCTCCATCGTCGGTTCAATCATCCCTCGAACAAAGACCCTCCTCAGAGCATCTTTTACAACCTCAAGTCCTGAATCCTCAAAATTCGTCTTCCACCCAAGATGACCGATTGCCTTCGCCAGGTCCAGTAACGTACAATTCTGAAGATAACGTACGAAGCTCACATTCGGTCAATCTTCAACTTTAATGATTTCAAAGAAGTTCAGAAACACATGTAATGGTTAACGATCAAAAGTAACATTAGAATATACTTTATAAAAGACAGAAAACCCAGAAGAGAATTTTCACCAGAAGAAGTATATCGTTCATATAGCACATAGCCTGTAAAAGTACAATAAATTATCAAAGCAATGCTCAAAGTCTAGGTAAGATATTAATTATCAAAAGCATGACAATAAACACAACCGTTAAGCCCACAGATACCTTAATCAAGAACCAGAGAGATAACTTTCCTCCCAGTTTGTTCGTAACATAATTGTTCAAGTTACCGCCAACTATGTTCATCAAGCTGTCGTTCTTCATCAAATTATCTTGAGTCTTGGATAGTAGGTTGTTATCATCTAGTATCTTCATTGACAAATTTATAGCACTTGCCTTTAAGTCAGACGCCAAGTTAGACAAGTCTTGGATGAGGTCTTGTTGAATTGTCTCATGGTAGTCGTTTGTAAGCTCCGACGTGTTTGCTAGAAGCCTTTTCCTTAAGTCATTAATGTCGTTTTTACGAGGATTGGAGCCTGTATTGTATGCTCCAGATGAAGTGTTTGAATCCTGCTCTTCTTCTGTAAAAGAATCAGAAGCAGTGGCCGGTGATATTTCTTTCTTCAATTCGTTTAGTTGTTTGTCATTGTAGTATCTCTTTTTATCCAACTGATAGGTTAGTTCAATGTATTTGTTGCTAAGTGAATCATGGGATTTGTGGGTCTTTATGCTATTCAATTGTTTTTTTATAGCAACCAAATCATTACTGATTTTGTTTATCGTAAAATGCATTATCAACGGACTACATGGTGCACTTAAGTCATCCATATACTCGTCTATCAAATGATCTAATGACTTATTCATTATAGAATAAATAAATGATTCAAAGAATTTTTACACGGTGCGAGAGCAAATGGAGATGAAGCAAGAGAACAGATTTTGTGGGTCTAGTGTATGGGTATACGGATGTGTCGTAACAACATAAACAGGAGACCATATCTGGAATAATTCAAGGTGTGTCGTCGTGGTACTCGTATCTGAAATCTTGTACACTTCGACTGGTAAAAACGACTGTTCAACATTATCTACGAGATGTCTGCCCCATTACTAAAAACAACGTGTCATCTTTTCACGAAACGTGGTTAGCGAAAGGGGCAATGTGTGTCTAACAACAACCAATTAGAAGCTAAATCATCAAGTAAAACCCTATTAGCTTCGCAAAAGAATTGGTCGTCATATATTTAAGAAGAAAATTTAATTTTTCACAACTCATCTGTTTTACCAACAGAATTTTTTTGAGTTATAGTATATAATGTTATAATCGTGCCACCGAGTGTGCTATCCAGGTATTCGACTAGCTCATTGATTTCTGAAAAGGCGTTGCTACGCTATAATCCCCAATGTCGACCAAAAACTGTGGATAAATTAAGTTTTACTTTCCAGATGCTGAATTATATTTTCCAAATTTGATTAGCCCACAGAAATCCTCCCGATGGCCCAGCTGGCTAAGGCGCGAGACTGTAATGAAATTCCTCAGAGTAATCTTGAGATCGGGTGTTCGACTCACCCTCGGGAGATTTTTTTTATTAACCCCATTGGGATGTCGTCTAAGATAAAGTAACAAACCCCTATAATGTGAAAAATGCCCGATATCGTCTAAAACTTGATTTTTGTCAGAAAAGATGGAGGGGGATAGAACTGGATCGGTTTTGGATGCGTGACTTGTATGGTCACATTTCCGTTTGTACCAGTCCGAAAATTGCGAGAGCTGCCAAAATTGAGAAGGTTGCAATTGTGGGGCCAGTATTTGGATAATTCAATAGCAAAACATATCAAAGTGAAGAGCGACGATAATACTGCAAAACCAATGGGTACTAAAGCCAAGATGAACAATGGAATTACGAAAGGAATAGCTCCAGTTAAAAGATGATGAACCTTACCCGACCTCAAAAATAATTCAAGGAAGTGCGGGAGTGAAGGAAAAACATATAAATATGGGTGAACATGCCCCCTTTTATTTTTTTATTCCCAAGAAATTGAACAGTCATGGATAGTGAAAAAATTGTTGCTTGCATACTTGCCTTGTTCCTTCCCCCCTTGGCAGTGTTCATGAAGGTGGGTGCTACCACCCCATTATGGATTAACATCGTTTGTTGTTTATTTGTCTGGTTCCCAGGTATTTTGCACGCTTTATACGTTGTGTTGAAAGATTAGATAAGATGATTATTCTTCTACCGAAAATTTTCAAGTTGTTACTGTAATAATTAATATATGCCATATGGTGAGCTGTCCACTTATCAATTCCCGGGTCTCTTCTGTTCTTCTGTCGCTGAAGTATATCGACCACGGTGGTCATTTGTTACGCCAATAATCTACAATGTCATCGCCCTCCGTCTTCGTTTGTGCTGGTTGGCTTTTGTAGACGTTCTGTTTGTGTCTGTTCAAGTTGCAGTTTTGGCATATCACAGAGCTGTCTCATCTCTTGTAAGGGTTCTTACCGTGGGGGTCCGAAGCAATTGCATTGCAGTTTTTCTCTTCAACATTCAATCTGTTAATTTCAACTTAATGTCCACTTCAATCTTCAATATCTAAGCTTCGATTCGCTGTGAGCAAGGTCGTGGCATGTACATTTGGCACCTCTGATGTGTCAGATTGTGCTTCGGGCAACAGGCGTTGTAACCAGCCGAATTGGGGCCGAATTGGGACCGGAAAAGTAGTCTTATATTCCATTTGTTCAAATATTTTGAACGGAATTGAAAAAGATTTAAGGTTCAAAATTTAGCCGTACTTCCCACTAAGATTTAATTCATATATTCACATGACCAGTGTTTGACTTGGGAATTGGATGGCAGCATCTTCAATGGTAAGGGTATGCCATCGCCCACCTGTTTCTACCTGTTCCTTCCTCATAGATTCAAGTGGATCTCGTCAAGGCTACTGACGTACTCTTCAAAATCAAGTATTTATTCTTGATGGAGTTTGTTTCTCCATCTAGGGTGTAATAGTGAAATCCATTAATACCTCATTACTGTTAAGTAGGGGCAAAGCCTCACAGCATAGCCTAGGTGCTGGGTAAGACTTTTCCTCGCAAACACTACTACTAGTTAAAGCTGCAAAAATCACAGTTGCAAAAAGTTTATTTTTGCCATCCCAAAAGTATCTTGTGTACGATACATGTTAGGAGCCATTTCCCGATAACTCTGTTACCCATTTCAGCTATTCACGGGTATCTTTTGAAATTCTTCATGGCCCCTTGATGACTTCTTTGTCAGAGACAACTGGTGCAAATACAACAGCTGTTAAACACAGGGAAATAGGGCTGTTCAAATATGAGTCTTTTCAGAAGCAGGATTCTGGGTCCCTTCCAAAATCTTCCGGTGACAAACTTTTCAATTGCTCAATACCATCTCCAACCTGGTCATAGCCACCCCATTGAAGGGTGGTGTACACCCTTGTCATACCCAATCTTCAGGGGGCTCGGTTGCTATCTGCCGGAAGCCACAGGGTGCTGGTACCAGATATTACGTCTCTGGTGAAGGAGATAATAAGCTTTATCTACAAGATGGGCTTTTTGACATTAGACTGGTTATGTTGGTGGTTGTAGTCTAAATAAGTAAGAACCACATTGGGGTCGTAGATCATTGCGATAGTGTGGTGCATATCATATGTAGGAGTTCCTTCAAGGTGCAGGAGCGTCGATTCAATGGACTGGAGCGTGGTGATTCCGAAGCACAGAAAAAGTCGCTTGAGTTCCTGTTGAATGAAGGGGCAACGAGTGGACATCAACGATGCGCCGGTGACGAGGCAATACTCCGGTTGGCCAACGATGTGAGTCGGGTGGGGCAGGAGTGGGGCGAGGGTGTGAGTAAGCAATGGCGGGACCTACTAATAAGATCTACATTCTTGGCTATACTTATGATGTAATTTTATGCTAAGTCCACTGGTCCATTTGCTTTAGCAATCACAAAAGTAGTGCATAGACGCATTTGGTGTCAAGCGAGTAATTCCCATTCCCAGGATTTTGTGCAAACATAACCCGTGCTACTGGCCCTTGATAATTGTAGCAAGCTTCGCAATGACCAGCAAGTCCATTAGATGTTCGTTCACGAGCTCATAAGCCTTGTGCCTGAGTCAACACCAGAGTAACTAACACCGAACAATAGGCCGGATTTAAGCACAGTTACTTAAGTGCTGAAGATCTCTATGACGTAAGGCAGCAATAGGGTTCCCATCTTCACAGCCTACTGCTGGGGGCCTTGTAGATGGTTCTAGTGGAAAACAGCAAAGAACATTCCGTCATAAATTTAACATAAGCCTGGTTGTAATGAACGCACAAGAAAACAGGAACTTATCAGTTTATCCGGTACACGACTTTCTTTATCTAATTTCCCGCAACAGATCTTAAATTCCCAAAAATCAAGGGGGATTCCTTGATTTGAAATTTGACAAAACAGATCTTTGTTATCATCAGAACTAAAAGCAGGTAACTGATCCACTGATATACACATTTTTATATTCGTTGTTGTAGAAACGTGGTTATTTTACTGGTGCCTTCCGTATATTTATCCGACGTAAGACATGTCGGTACCCGAAACCAATGGAGAATGTTCATTTTCCTTCACAAAAAAGCCTATAGACACACCGTGGCCCATTCATTCCACAATCTCAGACATATTGGATGCAAATTCGGATGGCCGTTTTGCTAGTGGGGAGTCTGTGAGTCCCAATACCACCAATAAACTCAATATAAATGTTAATGCCAAAAATACCATAAACGAGCCAAAAGATTTTAAAAGGTCTAATAATATAAACTACGACGAACAGATTAGAGCACCCAGGTTCAACTTGTTCAACCAGGTGAATTTATCTGGTGAAAATGTTCAGAGGTCTTATTCCTTTTCATACAAAGAGGATGACAAAAAAGAAGAAGAAAAAATAGACGAAGAACCTCAGTCAGTATATGTTCCGGCGAACTTCGACTTGAACAATTATACATATGCTGCGTCGGTTGTAGGCGATGGTTCAACGGATGGGTCCAACTTGAGTGAAGCTATACACAATTTAAATGAAAATTTGACCACTTTTGAGAGGGAAGACGTTGACCCAGTGGATCAAGGCGGGACCAAAGACCTAGAACTGAGCAAAAAGTTTATAAAGCCGGTCTATCAATTAAAACGGCCTTTAAGTATCCCTGCAGTTCTCCGTCCACCAGATCCCGAACCATCCATATCCAACTCGTCTTCCAATAGGTCATCGGGAGTTTCGTTGACTTCAAGTGCTTCTAATTTGAAAATAGACTTGAGCAATTTGAATCAAAGAGACACTGTCGACTTGTTGGTTAATTTTGAGAGTTTGGACGAGAAAGTTGAACCCATCGAACCCACAAGAATACACTGGAAACCCAACTCATTTACCAACTGCTGCATGAAATGTTTTAAAAGTTTTGGTAACTTTTTTAATATGAAAAGAAGACACCATTGTCGATTTTGTGGATTTTTGATCTGTGCTAATTGCTTGTTTGAGATGAATACCCCAAGTCACCAGATTCCCGTACATCCTTCTGGCGTTGCGGCAGCTGTCGACACCAGTAACACTATTGATCCCCTCTCCGATATTGATCCTTTAAAAAAAATCAGTGCAATCACTGGAGACAGCGAGGGCTATTACATATCGCAGAATATTAACTTGATCTACCTTGATTCCCAGGCTAGGTTCATAATCCCAATTTTCAAGAACCTTGACTTTTTGAATATCAATATCAACTCCCTCAACAAGCTTTTCAAGTTGAGTAAGATATGCAAAAATTGTGGAGAATATTACTTGAACATACTCCTTAACTTGAATAATTTGAATGCAGGCAGACCCATGGAACTTGATGAGGAGTTGAGCAAAAATTTGAATCAGTTAAAGCTACCGTTCATCGTGATTGACAATCCCTTTATCAACAAAAAGCTCAACAAGAGCGAAATCCACGACCGTAAAAGTTCGTTCGTCAAAACCAATGATTGGAATTGGAGTTCCTTTTGATGGCTGCAAGAGCTCCATTTTCTACAATATTACATTCCGTTCAGTTCTATTTAATTGTATATTTATTTTGGTCATAGAAGAGAATACTCAACAACACATTATCGTAATAATCACCATTTATAACGGAATTGCCGGTATTGTCCATAAACGCATGTTCCGCCAGCTAATAACCTAGTGTAAGGACATGTGTCAACCAAGAAAATGATTAGATAAGGATAAATACCTAAATCAGCAAATTCCAGTATGATTCGGGTAGTGCACAAACCGATCTATATATATCGCCTACTGCCCAATTAGGAATTTAGCGGCCCGTCAAACTTATCAAGGCTGCAACTAAGGAAAAGTTGACTGCATTGTTAATATAAAAGGGCAAGAACATCTTTGAAAAAGTTAATTCAAAAGTTCATTGCTATGGAAAACGATATTGTACCTGGAACGGTGCACTTGGTGGATGTGCAAGGTGACTTGCACGTGAAGAAAAATGCCAATGGTAACCAGAAGGTCATTTTACACCCAGCGCCAACTTCGAACCCTAATGATCCTTTAAGATGGTCAAGAAGAAAGAAGTTTGGGCAGTTTTTTATGTTATTTTGGCTTGCAGCATTTTTAGCTTTAACAGTTGCTTGGACTTCGCCAATTTGGTTATTGTGGACGGTAGAGTTTAACTGTTCAATCAATGACTTGAACAATGCTATGGCCTTGACTTTCTGCTTCTTGGGTTTAGGGTGTCTTTTCTTGCAACCCACTGCCATGAAATTAGGTAGAAGATTTGTCTATTTAACTTGTTGTGTGTTGATGATAGTAGCCCAGATAATTGGTTCTCAAGCCACGAGTATTAATTCCATTTATGGTGTATTTATTATAACAGGGTTTGCTGCTGCTCCTTGTGATTCTTTAGTGGAAATTTCAACTACGGATGTGTTTTTCCAGCATGAAAGGGCCAGTTTCTTAGCATTATTCATTTTAGCCCTTTACTTTGGTAACTACTTGGGCCCTGCCATCAGTGGTTATATCGTGGAGAGATTGAGCTGGCAATGGTCTTACTACTTGCAAATCATCATGTTTTCGATAACTTTCCTTGTGTTATTGGTATTTATGGAAGATTCCACCTTCAGAAGAACCGATAACGATGGCCAACTCGAAGAAGAGATCTTGCAACAAATAAAATCAAGAGATACAGTGCCGGAACCTAAAGATGCAGAAAAAAGCCCCATTGACTACGCAGAACATGACGCTGCTACAAGCAGTGAGGAAGGAGATGACGGGTCCATTGACTTTTCCATTCCAAAAAGAAGTTACTGGAAAAGAATGCAAATCATCCAAACTGAATACAATGATACTAGATCTTGGTTATGTATTTGGTACAGACCCTTCTTGATGATATCATTTCCTGCGGTGCTCTGGGGTGGTTTGATTTACGGTGCCCAGATGATGTGGTTGTCGTTGATTAGTACAACGCAATCTTCTATTTACGGTACAGCACCATATAATTTTGGTAGTGGATCGGTGGGTTTGGTTAACTTTGCTCCAATGATTGGTAACTTTGTGGGTATGTTGTACGGTGGTAAATTTGTCGATTGGTTGACTATCAAGTTGGCCGAAAGGAATAATGGAGTCATGGAACCTGAGTTTAGATTGTACGCCATGATCGTGCCTACCATTACTAATGCAGTCGGTTTATTAACCTACGGCTTGGCCAATGCTAACGGAGAACCATGGCCGGTTTCTGTGGTGATTGGAATTGGATTTTTGGGTTTCAGTATGAGCAGCACTGGTGCTATTTGTTTGACCTATTCCATCGATTGTTACCACAAAATGGCCAGTGAAGCTATGGTTTTGATGTTGTTTATCAGAAACATGATTGGTATGGTTTTTACCTTGACTTTCCAATACTGGTTAGAGAGATGTGGATTGAAATTGTTAACATGGTTATTGTTCATGATGTGCATTGTTATAAATGGAAGCTTCATACTATTCATCCTTTTTGGTAAGAAAATCAGAAGGTCTACCAAGGATAAATACTTGAAGTTCAGCGAACCTACCTACGGTGACATTTTCAAGAGGAAGTAAGTAGTAGTGATTAGTGTAATATGAATAAGGCAAAAGACCCATACACCAGAACTCTAAGACGCGTGCTTGCAGCCACCTGCATATAGGCGAACAGTTCATTTTGTCGGTAGAAATGTAGCCTATGTTGGATGTTCTTCCATCGCTTCTCTACGTGTTAATAGAATCCCTGTATTTCATCAATGTATCACTCTATGTAACATCATAGTACCGTTGTTTAGTTTCAACGCTGAGCCACCTTGAAAAACCAAACATTAAAAGTAAATAAAAATGTAACATTGTTTAGCCATTTTCGTGTAATTGCAAAACGCACAATAGGCATACACAATAAATGGATTGTCTGGCGGCGTCTAATTGTCTAATTCGCATATAAACGCGCCTCCACGCCAACAGCCGAAGATGACAGCTGTTCAATTTTGGGGGGTATTTCATGTCGTGTGGTTGAGTGATAGACCCTTATTCAAGCACCTGAGCCATCGCATCGTAGATTATCGGTTTACTATACAAAACAAGCCAAATTCGCAATAAATAACTAAATAGTAAGTTGTTTTGAACGTTAAGAGTCGCCGCGTCAAATAAAATTGGTTCTGGCCCTCCCCCTTTTCCGGCAAAAAAATTCTCAAAATATTTCGATTCCACAAACTTTTCTGTTATTTCTTTTGATTTATCATCAACCTAAAGTAAACAGATCGGATTACTGTTACAAATTGTCAAATTACTATTCAGCAGCAATACTGAGGTACACTTTGGACAAAACTATCATTACCTGGTGTTTGAACTTTTTTCTGACACTATAAACCCATCCCGCTGGATTTTATTTCTATCGATTACCTGCCTTACAAGTGATACTTGAGTATCGATATCAAGACCTGTTTCTGTTGTCATCAATTTTCAACAAGCAACCAGATATCTTTCGTTCTTGTGAGAACATTGCCAACCGTCCTGTGTTCATAATTGTTAGCAATTAGTTGCTCAGACGTGTTCCCTTGGTATTTACTTGTCAGTCGGGGCTTCAAAAGTTATTGGCCACGTTAGTTCATTCAACTACTACTGATCTACCACTTGGACTTGCAGTACTGACACCTTAGTAACCAACTTTAGTGACCACTTAAAAACCTCCCATATGATGTACCAACAACCAACCCACACGTATAACTCGGCTGATTCCTTGAGAAGGTTGTCTTCCAATAACCCTTTCAGAAGTCAATTGGAGTCAACAAGAGTGACATCCACGTCGTCTTCAAACTCAAACGGTTCCATTAATCTCGTCAAGTCGCCTCAATCAACCAACTTTGAAACTTGGGTAGAGAAGAACAAGAAATTAATAGAGGAAGATGATTCCTTGGATGACGATAACTACAATAACTTCTTGTTGTTGGACAGTTTTACCAACTCCACCAAACCTGTTGGAGATTTGGTTCCTCCTTCAAGACCATCACCCAATCGCACAAACTCCGATTCCAGTATAAGGTACGTATAAATTTAGTTCTAGAAGTGGTGTTTCAGATATTATCAGTACTGCCTACAAGACAATTTTGTAGGCAGTTCAACGCCAGCAAATTCCTAGCAAGTTTCAAGAATGTGTGATGTCAGAGAAAAAAACCTTAATGGTCACGTGATCATTTGACTGACCCCTTTTTCGTCACTCATGTTTTGCTATAAATGGGTTTTTCAAATTGTCAACACATTCTTTTGCTATTAACAAACGTGTTACTAACTAGTCTTTTAGGATGTCCTCAAATAACCCGTTTTCCAGCGCGTTGAACAATTCCTACGTCCACCACAGAGAGCCACCTCCTGTTCCCAAAGCTACGGTAAAGTCTTCCACTCCTCCGGCAAGACCCGCAAAAGAAGTGGTCGCTCCCCCACCTTATGAGGAAGCGGCTGGTAAAGAAGCGGCTAGAAGAGAGTATTTAAGGGAAAAGCAATTAGCTAGTTCTCGTTCCAGTTCAGGACCTCATAGAAGTCACAGTGATAGCTCACGTCCT
Source organism: Yamadazyma sp. yHKS699 (assembly GCA_030580295.1). Lineage (NCBI taxonomy): Eukaryota > Fungi > Ascomycota > Pichiomycetes > Serinales > Debaryomycetaceae > Yamadazyma > Yamadazyma sp. yHKS699. The sequence continues at coordinate 232,647 of JAKTSQ010000011.1, read as the reverse complement.
CACAGAAGCCATAGATCCGATAGAGATAGAGAAAGAGAGAGAAGTGATAGACACAGAGATAGAGAGAGCAGTTCTCGTCATCACAGCTCTCACCATTCCAAATCCAAAAGATCACCCAGCAAGAAACATGTGGAACCAGTCAAGTCAAAGAATTTGGACACCATTGATAAATTGGATGTCACTGGGTTCTTTGGTGGTGGTTTCCACCATGATGGTCCATTTGATGCGTGTACACCACATCGTAACAAAGATGGTAGTAAGTTGGCGCCTGTCATGGCATACGCTGTGGATGGACCTAATAGTTCAATCAAAGGTGCCAATTATGACCCAAATCAACATATAAATATGGCTTTTGGTAACTACGAAGAGAACGAAATATTGGGAACCAAAACCAATGGGGTTGCTAAATCCCCTGAGGCTGTGCCCTTTATCAAGACCAATAAGCAAACTGGTGACAGTTTATACATTCCAACACAAAATCCTTCAGTGATAAATTTTGATGCAAACGCCAAAAGTGAGCCTGTCCATGGTTTCCAGACTGCCGGTTTAGGTTCTACTACATTTATAGATGGAGCCCCAGCTCCCAAAAATGATGATAGTTTAAATCCTAGTAGTGGTGGATTAGGTAGAAGAAAATCACTTGCCCAGAGGTTAAGAAAGAACAGTGGGGGTAATGATTACAATTCCAAAAATAGATCAAACGATGAGTTGAACATAATCCATTCTTTCGATTCCACCGAAGGGAATTCGTTGATAAGGAGAGTCAAGAGTTTGAAAGTTGGCAGAAGAGAAAGATAGAGTATCTAAACGCTTTTTATGAGGCTCTCAAATAACTCCTTCAAAAGGTTTAGTTTAGAGTCGTTTTAACGATTTTTTTATTCATTTTCATTGTCCATGTTGTTTGTGTTAGTATTGGTTCGTAGTGTGTATTATGAATAGTGGTATTACTTTATATTGCTTAATAAAATTTGCCTTGAAATATACGGTGATAAATCTGTGAGAAAACGATTGAAACTGAAAAATTTTCAAATTGGTTATTCAAAATGTTCAGTCTGAATAGAATATATAGAGTTTCACGAGTGATAAGACCTTCCCAGAGGTACGTTTCCTCGTACTCATTACCTCATATTCCATTATTAGATGATTTAAACGTAAATAAGCAAGAATTCAAAGGATTATACCCGCATTCTACCTACAATCAGTTGTGGTTTCAAAGAGGTGAGAAGATTCTTGAAGAATTGAACGAGTCCTTGATAGAGGCTCAGATAAACGGACCTAACAACTTGAAGGAGTTGATCAATTTGACGATAAACAAGCCAGATCTTGTCAAGATATACAACAACTCATCTGTCTTGTACAACCTCCAGTTCTTTTTTGAATCTTTGAAAGAGTGTAATGAAGCCTATGAATTCACACCCTTAACTGCACAAGAAATATTCCGTAACCCGGACATTAATCAGGTATCCAATAACTTGCCATACGATGAAGATTTAATAAGCTGGTTGAATGCTTCATTCGGTTCCATCACAGAATTCAAGAACCTTTTACTCAACTCTGCCAGATCAATTAAAGGCGATGGTATAACATGGCTTGTAGCAGAGCCAACTGTCGGTGAACTGTCCTTGAAGAACACGTATGGCAGTGGTTTGAGTGACATCAGTGAGCCCAAATACTCCAAATTAAGTATCATGAATACTTACAATGCTGGAACCGTTGATGATTCAATTAGATCAGGTCAATTTTTGAAGTTGCAACAACAAAAATTGGCAAAGGAAGCCTTGGAAAATGAACAGAGTTCCTCGAACACCAATGAAGCTGACAATGAAATCAAATCTACTAAAGACACCAATGAAAATTACTTGGTAAATACAGAAGAAGCAGAATTATTGAATTTGTATTCTGATAAAAGGCTTATTCCTGTATTAGCCATTGATGCTTCCATGAGAAATTACCTTTTGGACTACGGGGTCTTTGGTAAACAACAGTATCTTGAGAATGTATGGAATTGTATCAACTGGGATATTGTTAAACAAAGATTACCACCAAGATTAATAGCTAATTTTTCCATTTAATTAAGGTACCACAAGGCAACTTGATTCCTATATATGGAATCAAGCGTATATAATATATATTAATTTTTTTAATTGTAAATAGACTGACAAAATACTATATAAGTTTTGATTAGAATTCTGCTTAATTCTTTAAAGCCTTCTTCACAATCTCCTCTAATTCATCCAAATCATCTGTTGGGACTCTGGTCATTTCAATGCCTTCTCCAAAGTAATCTTTGATTGCCATCAAGGTCTGGTAAGACCTCTTATCATGAACAAACGAAATCGACACTCCAGATCTACCGAATCTACCTGTTCTACCGATTCTGTGTAAGTAAGTGGAAGGATCTGGTTTACCATCTCGATCGGTGGGTAAATCGTAGTTGACCACCATGGAAACCGATGCAATATCGATACCTCTAGCCAAAACATTGGTTGTGATTAAAACCTTGGTGTTACCATCTCTGAAATCATCAATTAATCTATCTCTTTCACTGTTCTCCAACTCGGAGTGTAAAACGGAGATTTTGTGACCTTCTTGTTTCATCTTAGAATATAATATGTTGGCAGTGGCTTTGGTTCTTACGAAAATAATGGACGATGCAATTGTTAACAATCCATATAACTCGCTCAAAATTTCGTACTTGTGGTCTTCGCTGTTACAATCCATGTACAACTGTTTGATTGCGTCCACATTCAACTCTTCTTGTTCCAATGATAAAGAATTGGCATTCGGAACAAATCTTTCGGCAAACTTCCTGACTTCAGTGGGGAACGTTGCACTGAATAACACCAACTGACAAGTCTTTGGTAAAGATTTCTTTACCCGTAAACTTTGGTCGGCCATACCTTGTGCATCCAACATATTATCAGCTTCGTCTAGAACAAACACCTTAACTTCTTTGGTGGATAATTTCCCTTTCTTGATAAGACTCAAGAGAACTCCTGGAGTAGCTACCAAGATTTGACCATCAACTCTGTCACTTGGACTAATAGCATCAGGTACAACCAATTGGGTAGTTATACCAGTGAATTTACCCATGGTTTCAATGACTTGCATTGTTTGTCTGGCTAATTCTCTTGATGGGGATAAACAGATACATTGAGGAGCTTTCAACGCAATGTCAACCCTGCTCAACATGTTCAAAGAAAATGCAGCAGTTTTACCAGTACCACTCTGTGATTGACCAATCATGTTGGTGGGTGGGTTCTTTATCAACAAAGGTAAAGCCTTTTCCTGAATCTTGGACGGCTTTGTGAATTTCATGGCATACAACCCTTTTAATAATTCTTCTGATAATCCCAATTCATCGAAGGATTTAACGGAGTACAATGGGGAGTTTGGATCAGCTTGTAAATCTGCCAACTTCACTTGCACTTCGTAGGACGATTTGATTAAATTAGAAGCTTCTTTCTTTGCTTCAACGGCTTCATCTTTATTTGTTTCAACCGGTTCCTCTTTCTTTGTTTCAACGGTCTCCTCTTTCTTTGGCGCTTCCTCCTTTGGAACAACAACAGCTTCTTTCTCTTTCACTGGTTCGGGCTGTGCTTTATGTTCTGCATCTGCTGGTGTATCCGTTACCTTTTTTTCCTCTGCAATGGACAAGGATGAAAGAAGGGCGGCAGCATCAGATTCTGGCTTTGGAGAATCAGACATATTCAATTATTGTACCTTAAAGATGAAAATTTTCAAGCGTAAATGTTCGCAATTTGTTGAAGCTGTACTGTCAAGTTTTGATACCGCTGAAATGAATAAAACACATGATACGGTTCAATTGAAAAGCAGCAGGGCCAAAGCAAAGAGTAAGACCAAAGGTGGTAGTTCGATCAAAAAGTCTGGGCTGCCACAAACACAATCTTTTCAAAACGACAATATTGTCTCAGATAACAATAAGAAGTATTCGCTTTTGAACATATGGGTTATATCAGTGTTTCTCAAACTCCTTTTGTCCATCGGGTATCATTCCACAGATTTCGAAGTCCACAGAAACTGGTTGGCCATAACGTATAACTTGCCGATGAACGAATGGTATGCAAATAGCATAAGTCAATGGACATTGGATTACCCACCATGTTTTGCATACTTTGAATGGATCTTGTCCCATTTAGTACCTGCGGTTGTGAAGAACGATGGATGCTTGGATTTGGTGGAACAGGGACAATATGGGCTTCCTACGATATTGTACCAGAGGCTCACGGTTATAGTAAGTGAGTTGGTATTATTCTTTTCACTACAATGGTATATCAACTCGTCTAAAGACCATGCCGAAGCTAGAAGGGCTTATGTAATTGGTTCCAGTTTGGTTTTGTCTCCGGGTCTTTTGATTATTGACCATATGCACTTTCAATATAACGGGATGATGTACGGGATGTTGGTGTTGGTGATAAATAATGCAAGGTTGAAAAAGTATGTCAGTTGTGGATTCTGGTTTTCTTTGTTATTATGTTTCAAGCACATCTACCTTTACCTTGCTCCTGCGGTTTTCATGTTCTTGTTGCGTGGGTATTGCTTAAATTTAAAGTTCAACAAGAACAAAAGCTTTATCTACAATTTAGTCAACTTGATCAATTGGGGTAACTCCATTAAACTCGGATCCGTGGTCATAGGGGTATTTGGTTTGTCATTTGCACCCTTTATCTACTTTGGCCAAATGCCACAGGTGTTTGAACGGTTATTTCCTTTTAGCAGAGGGTTGACTCATGCATATTGGGCCCCTAACTTTTGGGCTATTTACTCATTCTGTGACAGATTGCTAATCACTGCTTATAAAAGAATTCCAATTACAAGAACTTCTATACTAAGCTTGTTCAAATTCAATCCAGAGTTCTTGAACGACTCCAAGCTTGTCAACACTTCTACAAGAGGTATAGTTGGAGATATAGAGTTCTTAATATTGCCCACGATTACCCCCAAACTAACATTTTTATTGACGCTTTTCTACCAGAGTATGACTTTGATACCATTGTTCATTCAACCCAACTTTTCTAGATTCGTTGGGTCTTTGAGTTTATGTGGATTTGCTTCGTTCTTATTTGGGTGGCATGTTCATGAAAAAGCTATCTTATTGGTTATATTCCCTATATCGTTCTTGATCGTGAAAGACACAAGATTGTTGACTCCGTTCAATTTATTGACCAGTTGTGGGTATGTGTCGTTGTTCCCATTGATATTCACTAGCTCCGAATGGACAATAAAAGTGTTGTATACATTCTTGTGGTATGTGATTTACGCTTTCAACTTCAGAAATGTCACGAAAATTCCCAAGCATTTGGTGGGCCACGAGCTCATAGTTGACAGATTCATCAACTTGTACATTCTAGGGCTTCTATTAATCGTGGGCATTACCAGTGTAATTGACTTGTTTGAGCAGCAGGTGGAGATTTTGAAAAAGTTGGAATTTTTGAAGCTCATAGTTATCAGTGTTTATTGTGGATTTGGGATCATCGGAAGCTGGAATGGCTTTTCCTGGTCTTACTTTGTCAATGACTCGATTTTCAAGGAAGATTGAAAATAACGCTACTTGTAAATATACAGTTCTTAACTCCGAAAAATTTGGGACGCTACCTGCCACTTGATCTTTTCGTTACACACAGGCCCTTCCACACTAGTTAGTCTGTTGTCGTTTTATTCAAAATTTGTATTTTGAAGGAGTGTTGTGTAACCCATTTGCAGCCCGTGAACACCGTAATGGACATATTGCAGCAATTGAAAATGTCGCAATGTCCGATGTCGCTGTCGGATCGTATAAACCCTGAAAAACTATAAAAGGGGTACAATTCTCCTCTTCAAAAATTCAATTAATACAAAGTTACAACAGCAAATGTCCGAAGAAACAATCAGTTTGGGGACGTACTTATTTGAACGGTTACACCAAGAACCAATTGGGTTAAAATCCATTTTCGGAGTTCCCGGAGATTTCAATCTAACGTTGCTTGACAAAATAGATGAAGTAGAAGGGTTAAAATGGAGAGGGAATGCCAATGAATTGAACGCTGCTTATTCGGCCGATGGATACAGTAGAGTCAAGGGAGGAGTTCTGAAAAGTGAAACTAACGGAGGCAGTGGTTTTGCTGCTTTGGTGACCACTTTCGGAGTTGGTGAATTATCTGCGTTAAATGGAGTGGCCGGGGCTTATGCAGAACACGTTGGCTTGCTCCATATCGTAGGGATTCCTTCGATAGCTGCTCAATCCAAGCAATTGCTATTGCATCACACATTAGGTAATGGGGACTTCACGGTGTTTAGTAGAATGTCTGCTAATATTAGTCAAACCACCGGAGTTTTGGCAGATCCCGGAAATGCCACCAAGGAAATCGACCGGTGTATCAGAGAAGCTTATATCAACCAACGGCCCAGTTACTTGGCATTCCCCTCGAATATGGTTGATGTACAGGTACCCAAAAGCTTGCTTGATGAACCACTTGACGTAGATCTTCCAGAGAATGATGAATCTGAAGAACAAGAGGTGATCGAAAGAACCTTGGAGTTAATAGCCCAAGCCAAAAACCCCGTCATTTTAATCGACGCCTGTTGTCTGAGACACAACTCCACCCTGGAGGCCAAGCGGTTAATTGACTTGACGAATTTCAAATTCGCCATGACTCCAATGGCTAAAGGATCCAAATTCATTGATGAAGGTCATAAGAATTTTGCCGGGATCTATGTGGGAACATTGTCGTATCCAAAAGTGAAGGAAACAGTTGAGTCGGCTGATTTGATTTTATCGTTGGGGGCCATGTTGAGTGATTTCAATACCGGGTCCTTTTCATATTCCTATCAAACTCAAAATGTTATTGAGTTCCACTCCAATTATATCAAAATTAGAAAAGCACAATATCCCAACGTCAGAATGAAGCAGGCATTACAGAGACTTCTCGATGCTCCCAACTTGAACAATGCCATTAAGAACTTCCAGCCCACTCCAATTGTAAGAGATCCATTTCCTGATCCAGATACCAAAAATACGAACATTAGCCAACAATGGTTATGGACTAACTTGTCGGACTTTTTGAGAAAAGGTGATATAATCATCACCGAAACAGGAACCTCATCGTTTGGAATTGTGCAAACATCGTTTCCACCTGATGCTTTAGGGATTTCTCAGGTATTATGGGGGTCAATTGGCTATTCTGTGGGTGCATTATTTGGAGCTGCCATGGCAGCAGCAGATTTTGACCCTAGCAGAAGAGTCATTCTTTTTGTGGGAGACGGATCTTTACAATTAACAGTGCAAGAGATATCCTCTATGATCCGTAATGGTACTAAACCGTTTATCTTTGTTTTAAATAACGATGGGTACACTATTGAGAGATTAATTCACGGAGAAACTGCTGAGTATAATGATATCCAATCTTGGAAACACCAAAACATTCTTGACACTTTTGGTGCCCAAGACTATCGTTCCGTGAGAGTGTCTACAATTGACGAGATCAGTAAGCTTTTTAAAGACGAAGAGTTTGCGAAGAATGATAAAATTAAGTTAATAGAGGTGATGTTACCTAAGATGGATGCACCTATAAGTTTGGTCAAACAGGCTGAACTTTCTGCAGAAACCAACAAAGATTGAAGATGCTGAATGATAATTTAATTGAACTCAAAATCTAAGTAGAAATTTTATTTCATTTAATATTTCAAGCTCGTAAATATGTAAATGCAACTCCGATCGGACTTACCGCTTAAAATGGAATTTACTTTAAGACTTTGATTGGCACCATAATCGTATCGGAAATGGTGTGGCGTGTTCGGTAATTTGACACATATATAAACCTGTTTCCGCAACGGTTATTCTGTTACTAAAACGATGGGTGAAACAAAATCGACAGAAATTGTGGTTGTTGGAGGTTCATACGGTGGTCTCCTTTCGTGTCAAGAATTGTGTAAGCTTAGGGGCGTTCACGTAACTTTAATAGCTCCCAACACCGAGGCATACTTCAACTTATCAAGTCCCAGAGTGTTGTTTGAGTTGGACAGCTTGCCTAAGCTCTTCCATTCGATCGACAAATTTATCAAAACCAGATGTAAAAACGCCAGTTTTGTACGAGGAAAACTCACGTCGGTCGATCTCGAAAACAACACCATAGAGTATGATGGCACTGAAACGATGGAATATGATTATCTTGTGCTTGCTACAGGAACGAGGGGGGCTATCAACGCATTTCAAATTGGACTAGATCACCAAGAGGCAATTGACGAGATTAAGCAGTTTAACAAACTCATCAAAGACAGCAGTGATATCGCTGTGGTTGGTGGGGGACCCACCAGCGTTGAAGTGGCCGGAGAGATAAAGGGTTTCCATCCCGAGAAGAAGGTCACCATCTATTGTGGCCGTGATCGGATCCTTTCCTCGTTTGATGAAAAATTGAGTTTGTCGTGTACTGAAAAATTACAAAACTTCGGAATCGAAGTGGTTGCAAAAAAACGGTTTGTGGGTCAAACGGGGAATGTCATTTCATTTGAAGACGGAACTGAAGTGAAAGCCGACTTGAGCATTAATACCAGTAACAAACCCAACTCAGAATTTCTTCCTGAAAAATACAAGAACGAAAAGGGGTTCATTCTCGTGGACCAATACTTGGGATTGAAAGGTAACGCCAAGAATAATGTATGGGTGGTAGGCGACGTCGTAGCCGGGGCTAACAAGAACTTGTTTGAGATGGATCATTACCAGATCCCCCAAGTAAAGGCTAATATAAAGGCATTGATGTCAAACGGCTCGATGTCTCCATATAAGAAGCCAGGGCAAATGTTGATGTTACCGATCCACAAAGCGGGTGGTGTTGGTGTTGTATTCGGCTGGAGCGTGCCTGGTTGGCTTGTTTACTTCTCCAAAGGAAAGAAGTATTTAGTGGAACAGTCCAACAAATTTATGGGTTGAATCTTTTTTTTCTATATGAGCTGATATATGACTAATTTGTAATATGGGTGATTTATACTATGTACAGGGCAGTAGGTTCATTGCATCATTAATACTGTTGTAGGTTGTGACTGTGATTACTTTAGGTCTCCGGCTGGTGTCTATCGCTGAACACGTAGTCTGGAAATAAGGACTCCCAATTTTGATCAAACAAATCGGAGGTCATTAACATCGGGGGTCCACCAAAGAACTCCATTGTGTCGAGGTTTGAGGAACCTGAAGTTGCCAACCCCATATCTTCGGTGACAGGGTTACCATCCACAACAAGGTCGCCTTTAGTAACCTCTATCATGTTGTTGGAGTCGTTGTATAATGGAGCAGTCTGGCCATCCACGGGCACTGACGGAAGATTGCCACCAAATCCAAGGTTAACCAACGGTACGTTATCCTCGTGTTTGACTTCTGGAGTGGGGGATTTCTGAGTTTCCAAAGGAAACTCATCGGCCAAGAACAAGTCATTAAGGCTGAAGTCAATGTCTTCATAACTAGATAATCTGGAAGTGATGGAATAGAAGGACTTTTTGGCCAAATTCCATGTTCTTGATGTACCTTTAAGTACTATTAGGAAGAATTTGAGCTTGAGGTTTCTGCTTTTCATGGAATCCTTAGGGTTTATAAGTAACAAGATTGAAATCGATAAAATTGAGCAGTAGACGATCAATACAGACGATTTTGTAAGTCCGTGCACTGTTTTAAATTTGTTGATGGAGATGTATAAGTCTTCAATAGCATCAAGACAGATCTTCTTGGGTATAAGCTTGAACTTGGAGGTCAAAAAAACATCGTCATCCAAACCAACAAACGGTCTATTAAGACACAACAATAAAATATAATAGTAGTATCTTATCAAACTCAAGGTCGGATTATCTCCACTTTCCATTAGCATAGTTTTGTTAAACTGTAAATCTGCTGGTAAATTCAACTTCCAGTCAAAGATCTTCTCATTATACTCGTTCAACTTGACTAAAATCTGAGTAAGCTTGGACGTCTTGCTCTTAGACTTTATAAAGAAGTTTATGTCTTGATTGAAGTTCTTGTTGAAAATATCATTCAAGATGTTATCACTGATATTGATCAAATTGATAATTTTTTTTAACGGGTCGGAAATCTTGGACTCCCTATAGTCTTGTAGCCTTTCTGCTTCATCCAAGTACCTATAATCATCGATACCATCTAGCTCAGGTAAGTCGTCTGTTTCCGGGATGGTGGTATCCCCCAATTTCAATAATGAAGGGCGGCCCAAAATCATACTGATGAAATGATCTGCTAAATAAGACCCCCAATAGATTCGACTTTTGATCTCGTTGTCAATCTCCTTAGTATAACTGGACATTTTGTGCTTCAAGAACCAAGAATTAGGGTGCAACTGGAATCCCAAATCAAATCCCATCCGTATTGCGTTCCCACTCAACATCCATCCGCTTGAGTTATACCCATTAAAAATGTCATAGAATGCCAACAACAAGTAGCTCTGTAACGAGGTGATAGACGGACTACTCAACTTGCCTAATAATAAAGACTTGGCTTCGTTGTAGAACTTAATTGACATGGAGTAAATCTTTTCGTCGTCTGACATTCGAGAACCCAATGCACAGATACTCAAGACCAAGACCTTGGAACAATAAATGTTCTGAAATTTGGGCTTGAAAAACTCCTTCAAGAATGCTTCTCTGAAGATAAACATGTTCAAATCAGGGTACTGCCAAACAAAGAACAATTTGACACAATGTAAGATTTCGGGGTTCTTGTTGTACCTATTGATTTCTTTATAGTCCTCGTTGGTGTTATTGGAACTCTTGACAATTAGATCACTATCATAGATGGAAGTAGGCCCGTAAACACCCATGTCATTGTCCTCTGGATCGGATTCGTCTTGTGACTCATTCTGGGAGCCAGACGAGGCGATTTGGGACAATTCCTTGTTATTGACAATCTCCAGCACATTAACCGCTTTCAAAACGTCGACCTTTTCACCATCCGTCTTGCACTTCTCCAAATCCTTGAAGATGTTGACCATTTTGGCGTGGTGGCTTTTCAATGACTGCACATAACTAACAGAATGCCTCATCTTCCTCATGTCATCAATATTCTTTACACATTCGTACTTGCCTTTGACGCAATTAGCACACGGAAAGTCGAAGCTACACTTGACCTTCTTGGCCCTGCATCTCTTGCAGGACATCAACTTGACACGACTCATTCTTTCAAGGGATCTTTGTATCGTCGACTTGCCAAGTTAGTTGAAAATTGGTATTTTCTTCTTATCGCGCTACGAGAGTAAGGCTAAGAACCTAAGTAAGATATCTATTTTGTCTAGTTTAAGAATAGAATCTGGTACGTGGAGTATACCACAATTACCACCCCCACAAATGCCAAAAGTAAGTCCAAGAACTTGTAAATTTTGTCTTTTGAAGAATTTCCAAGTGTCTTGGAGTGGATCAATGGTGGGTAGATATACACCAATGGAATACATGCAAAGCACCCGTTGAAACTGACGAATTTATCGATATGGCCAAAATTAAGGTATGCCACCACAGAAATTACCATTAAGAACGCAATTCGGTAAGTATTCTTTAACCATTTGATCTTATTGTCGAACTTCCCAGAATTGTATAATTTACCATTTTTGAAGAACATGGACGAGTTGAAGATGACGTTTTCCAAGATCTTGATTGCTGGGAACAACTGCAAAGGTGCTGTTAAGAAAACAGCCAATGAGTACAAGATCAAGATCATTTTAATGGCAATATTGCTGTACGGCAAGTTTAACAATATAATGGTTTCCACGTTTTCTCCAAACGTCAAATATCCCAATACTCCGACGAAGGAGAATAAAGTAGTAATTCCAATCATTGAAATCGCCAACACTTTGGGAAATTGTTTAGGATTATCCATAGAAGCTTCAATAGGAAGAATTAATCCAATGCCTTCAAAAGAGGTGACAGCAACACCAATCAACATGGACCAGCTATTGGAATTGAACTGGATAATGTTGGGCCCAATACCGTCGGCTATTAAGTCAGCAATAGCGTAGTAAAAGATAATAACCAAACCGATCAAAATGCACACGGAACTGATCAATGAGATAAATGACAATTTTCCGATTTTTCTGATCAACACCAACGGTATAAGCAAAAGACACTGTGCAACAACCAATGCGAGCTGGTTCATGTTGAATAAATTGGCCAAATTGGTTGTGGTGAACAAAATGTACGTGGACACGAACCCGATCTGACTAATCAAGATGGAAATCAAAATGAAGATCTTGAGACCATTACCGTATGTTCTGAATCCCAACTCTCCATAACTGGACAATTTGAAGTAATTTTTCAGGTTCACCAATAAGATGTAACAGATGAAAGTCAATAATCCAAAAACGTTCAAGGTGATGATGGAAAAAAGCATTCCTCCATTAGCAAAAGCTTTGGGCAAGAATAATACTCCGCTTCCCACCAAAGCCTTGAATACCAAAAAGTACGTTTTGACATTGGAAGTCCGGGGTTTGCGGGCCCTCCTCGTAGGTATTTTACTTTGGTTCAACTGGTGCTGAATAATGGGTTCTTCTGGGAGCAACAAACTTTCTTCGTCTACCACAGAAACGGAATCGTCAGCGGAAAATTGGTTGAAGTCGTCATCTTCGTCAGACAAGTCTTCACCAGCAAAGTTGGAATAAATATTAAGAAACTCTATTAAGTTATTCGTCAAAAACTTAGGAGGCTCTTTATTATGTTTGATAGATTGATTGATGATATATTGTCTTCTGAATCCTCCGGGGATGTTGATATCACTGGCAGTGGAATTTCTTCTGCTTTCGTTCAAGAATGTGGAAAATGAAGACGATCGCCTTAATCTGCTGCTAGTGGAAGAATTATCAATCAAGTTTCTGGTGATATCACCACCTTGGGAGGAGATGGTGGGTAGCATTTTGTGGATATTGGGATCCAAGTCCCTTATCTGTGACAACTCCTTGAAGCTGGAGGGGGGACTGATGTCCTCTGCATGTTTGGGTAATGACATGGATTATTTAATTAATGCAATAGAATTTAATGCCATGCTGCCGCGAGTGAATTTGAGGTGATGCCTGTCAAAGGCGCAAATTGGTGGGTGATGGCGATCACGTGACCAAAAATCTACAAATGCATTACCTACTAGTGGCTCGATGAACTCTAACAATATAGTTTCACTCCTTCGGACCCTGACACTGCTTCTGTGCATATACGACCACATGATTTCATTTTGTATTGTGCCCCCATGCAGTCCATATCTACTGATAAATGGAAAGATTAGTGGAATTTTATTTTCCTCACAGCGGAGAATTAGTCAAATGGGGGACCCAAAAAAAGAAGCAGGGCTGAATGGAGGATATTCCTTTTGTGGGTGTAACGTTGTAGGTGAATGTGGCCCTGTTAGAGAAGCTCGTGTTAGCGGAAAAGGGACAGCAAGTAAAAAAGTCACATTCACGTTGTGTCTTATGATAATTGGAATGATTTAATGATTCCTTTGAGCCTATTTTTGTGGTGCCAAAATTTCACAAATGGTTAACCCGGTGAAAACCAAAGTTCTCCAATTTTTGGTCGGGTTAATTTTTTTTGTTTTTTATTCTTGATGGAATTTGTTTCTCCATCTTTTTATCATTTCTTTTTCCGTGTGATATAAATTAAAAGCCATTCGCTACTTTTTAAATTATTGATACCATATTATGAACTGCTTCGATGACTTGTACATTTCCAGCAACTGCAAGACCTATAACTTTAATGAGAATGTCGACTACTTGTCTAATGATATCCACATCTCTAATGAGTGTTTGGTCAAGTGTTATAAGCAGTTAAAATACGATATCTCAGTGATAATACCTTCAACCATGTCTACACGATTAAAAAACATTGTTTGGAGGAGATTATACAAAAACTTAAACGGACTTGAAGAAATCGACCCTACGACCATCAACTGGTACAAAGATTACGACATAAACTGGTGTTATGGTCCTAAATATAATAATGATGAACTCGTCCCCCACCCGAAACCTAAGGTAACAATCGATGAAGATACAGAAGAGGAGTTTCCAAAGTATCAGCTTTCGTACACGGTGTCTAATTCTTCTACTGATACCCTTTCGGACTCCGAATCGTTAATGTCCAACAACTCCTCCAATTCCTCCATCAACTCCAACTACTACAAGGCGCCGGCACCAGTGTACAATGGAGCCAATAAAAAGACAGTTAAATTCAACTTCATTGTCAATTCAAGAGAAATAATCAATGGCATATCAATAGATTATGACTTTTTGGACAATAATCTATTGAAGGATATATAATGTAATAGAGTAGCATAATGAATAATGAATATAATGATTAGTACAAATTTCATGTGCTCATTTTAGAGCTTAGATGAGTAAATTCAGAATGAACTGAAGATAGTGTGACATTGACGGCCAGGTTGTAATGTGGGGGTCTATAGTCATTTTACCCTTTGTTTTGGTTTGGTTTCTGCACCTTTTCATTCGGTGCTTTGTTCCCCATGGGCTCTATTGTCTTTCGCCATTATCTTTCCTAATTGGTCCGGTTTGCGACTATTTCTTCCGTTTTCGTTTTCGCTCGGTTGTTCCAGGTGCGCTTCTATTTTTATAGCCCATGCATAGGTATCACCCAGCGGAAGTGTCATGAAAGTCTAATAATGAATCTAGCCTCAAGATCATATAGGTGGGTGGTAATAAAGTTACAACAAGAAGGTATCTAATGGGGTTAAAACACAATAGACACAATCGATGGCGTTTGAATACCCAATGAGGCAGTACCAATACCCAACAACCCACACTTAGCGGGTCTTGGCCTCTCCTAAACATGGGGAACGATATTTCCTGCGATAATCCTCTCGCGCCATTAATGAGCCTAACCCCGAACCGAAATTTTCCCACAGCTGCTCGTTCCGAATTTCTCCTACGACGACAAAGCAAAAATAGGAGTAAGGTGGTCACCATAACTCTAACTCCGGAAGGGTACACTAATAGTCCTTCGGTAATAGGGTTGCAGGCGTCACCCACCAAATGCGAGGGGTTGGTTAAGTTGCTAACTGTCGCAGATCTTTTAGTTTAATGTTAATCATTAAATCCAACTCCTCTCTGGGTAAGGTGGTTCCTCCACCTGGCTGGTATCACCTGTTGCCTTTACTGTTCACATGTGTGGCTCTTTATGGTCACGACTTCGGGCCAAGACCCCGAGGATTTGGCGCAGTGATGGGGGTGGGGGGTCCCCCACGCTGGAAACCGAGGTAATTCTTGTCATCGGATAATTAGTTCGCAGAGTGCACATAAGCTATCAGGGTCACAGGCCACCTGGATTTCTTCCAGATGTCCAGGATAAGGCACCTCGTCTGAATATGCATGCACGTTTACTTCCGAGGTTATCGCTGGCATCTGATAGTGGTAGCTATCACAAGCGGCTGAATTGCCATAAATTGCCATAAACGGACTAAATAGCACGAGCCAGAGTAATTCCTTAATAAGAAAAGCAACACAAAGGGTTACTATGTACCAGACAGCGTCACACAACAGGCGTTCAAAACCAAGGCTTTTAAGTACAACGTAACATACAAGCCAATCGAGCTGTTACAACGCACAACCAAGCACAAGAATAACCAATTATTACCAGGCATAGCGACAGGTGCTTGCCACGAACGATGACCTGGCTATGAACGACCACGGCCACCACTATGACCTGTAGCCCCCACTTAGTTTCTCTTCTTTCCCTCTTGAACACCGTTACTCAACACTAAATTGAAACTGTCGATTTCTTTGACATTATTCAAGGCCTTTAAATGACTGTTCAAAAGTGATGTGTGAAGACTTAAAAGCTCTTTCATCGGCTCGTTCATCGTCTTGATGGAGTCTGTCAACAATTTATACGGATCCCCTGACATTACCTGTTTTCTTGTTCTAATACGACGCCAAAGATTTTAGTCGCGAAGGGAATCACTAACACGGTGATACTCAAAAAAAGACCAGATCAAAAAGCCCAGTGTATAAGTCCCGATTCGAAAAGACCACAATAGATGATGGCTCTTGGCTGATCGTTACATAACTTAGATCTACACTATGGGTATTGAGCACAACCCAAAACGTACATTGAGGTGTATATATACTCATTTGATCAGTAGGGGAGAGTATTTGCATTCCCCTCGAACTAGGCCTGACCAAGTGACTGGTGATATCGAACCATGAACTTGATGACATCTTGTGGTAGTGTACGGCGGTCCTCAATACACTGTAACTAAGCTAAATTCTTCAGGGTCCTATAGACTTCAACCAACTCTCCGAGATCGTAAACGTTTAACCCCCGAAGTGGTTCTGTTTCGGGTCCTAGTTCCTTGACCAGTTGAGATATATGTTTATTCTCAGATAGAGAATTCAGCTGCCTGACCACCACATCGAGGAATTTTATGAGCCTCTTCCTCTTAAAGTATGCGTTTCTTGTGGCTGCTGATAGTCTCCAATTTTGCCCATACATCTTGTCTCCGGCGTTAACGCAAAGACATTGGGGAGCACTAACAAACCAATAACGCAAGAAGTTTGGGACCGGTATAATGCTGGTGTCAATCTGTCATAGGTCTGTCTCCATCTGTCGTGGTATTTGGGATACTGCCGATTCCGGTGGTCTCCATAGCCTTGAAAATGACGTCGACGGAGAACCAACCGAGCTGACCAGTGAAATCGACGGGCATGGGCTCTGACTGAGGATAACAGCGAATTGTTATTCCATGGCAGCTTGTCAAGGGAGGTTTTTAGTCACCCCTCTCCTCACATAGAAGGGAGCATCCGGCATTGGAACCATCCCATTGTCATTAGGATGCGTGTATGAGAACTCTGCGGGCGGTGGTGGTGGTATCAACGTATTACCTTGCGGTGGTGGTGAAAAGTTCAGACTGGGCCATGGGTTATAGTTCATACGATTGAAGCCATAGCCGTACCCAACTTGTGGCAGCGCAAGATTCGTTGAAGGGTGAGGTATGCTTTGAGGCACTGCCGAGCTTCTTGGCTCTACGTTCGCAGTACCCCTATGGCCTTCCAGGTTTTCCTTGCCAGTGCGTACATTAAGCAACAACTCCTTCATGCTGGACATCCCTTCATTCATATGGTTGGCCATATCTGCTATACGGTTGTCCATCTCTGCTATATGGTTATCCATCTCTGCTATACGGCCATCCGTCTCTTCTACATGGTTAGCCCTCCATTCCATATGGTCAGCCGTCTCTTCCATATGGTTAGCCGTCTCTTCTATGTGGTTACCGGTTTTGCTTGACCTTGCTGGGTCCTTTCGTTTTCAGCTAAAATGGTGGTAAAGTGTCCACTGCTTTCAGTACGAATACCTTCAAGGCTGTAAGAAACTGTTGCTGAATGTTCCCTTACGACATTAGTTGCCTCCATTGAATCTTTTAATCCATTCTGAACCGCACCCAGATTCTTGAACTTAAGTACTTGCTTTTTAAAGTCAAGAAACTCTTCGGTTTTGAATAATTCGTGGGTAACAAATAAAGTATCTTGCCACTCTGGGATATCCAGAATGGAAGCCATATCTTGTAGAATAATTATCCGGCTTTGTTCGAGAATTGTGAATAATCTTTGAGGGAACATGTCACGGTCAGCAGGTGGTGTGCCTTGTGTGCCCTCCCACTCGTGGTACGACATCATGTATTCCTCCAACCAAGGAAATATTTTCCGTTGCATGCTTTCGGATGGGATGCAATACAGCCTCGGTATATGATATTGTTCATTCTTTGTGACGTGAAAACCAGCCAATGTGTGGATTTCTTGCATCGGATAATTATTCGAGTAGGACTCCACATCCTGCTTCCATCTACCATGCTTTTTAATCGTGTCTAACTTACAACCCTTGCTATCGGCATAAGATACCCCGAACTTTATACCATAGCTGGTGGCCTTCTCTATAAGAGGATCGTTCAAAGCATATTTGGCTAAATTATTGAGAGTTGTATCACTCACTGCTTGCTTCGAATCACTTATGGAGGCAATAAGCTTGATCAATGAGTATTTCCTATCCCTGAAATCAGGTCTTTTTCTGCCATATAAGTCACCATGGCTAAAATCAAACCGAAACCAAAGCGATCTGGCGATCTGGCGATCAAACCCACCAAACACAACGCTGGGTCTCTATGTCTTACTAAACCAACATGTGATTTCGCAGCATTTGGGTTGCCAGTCTTCTCTTCGATAAGACGGAACGTTAACATGGAGTCTCTTTTCCCAGGATTGAGCATCAACAAGTCACGAAACGACAACGCGCTCTTATCCTTACCTTTCAAAAGAAGGTAACACCCGAGTAGAAGCTCCATTCCTGCATTCAGCTGCCTGCAGACGCACGCCATATAACGCTTGAGGGCCATCTCCTTTGGTGTTCGAAAAGTTGAATTATCATCTTTCGAGTGTCTTCCAATGAAAAACCAGCAGCCCTCTTTTCGGCTTCTGTTATGTCTCTGAACAATCCATCATCGAGTCTAGAGAAGTCGAATTCTTGCTTCTTTGCTGCCCTGATAAAGCGTCTGGTAAGTTCCTTTCCAGGGTACTCAAGGTCTTCATGCCTGGCCTCTAAACGATCGTTCACAGGAAGACTACGGATACTTTCATCTGTTTCACGAGAACTATTTTTCACAGTAACGAGTATCCGATGTAATAAAGCAAGTCCACTATCAAGTTGTTCCAAAGAATCAGCCAAAAGTGGCAAGCCTTTTCTCTTACCACTTTTAACTTTCAAGGTCTTGAAGTATTTAATTACAAGGTCACTGTTGACGTTGATTTCCTCGTCTTCGGCTGCCAAAAACCTAAGGTAATTAGCGATCCCGTAAATTCTGCTCAGTACAGTCTTGGACCTCAAGGCATCAATGACTCCATCCGCATAAGCCTTGTCAAACATCGAATTGAATTTTTTGAATATAAACTTCTCCTGGGGAGTAGATTTGCTTAGTGTGGTTCTCTTCTTGGGGGTCCTGATCATCGAAGGTGTACCTATATTTCTCTCTAAAAGTTGATTGTCGTCCATTTCATTCAAAATGTCACCCTCTTTTCCGCCAGCCCAAGGCTTACCATTCAACAAAACAACGGGATACTCAGTCCAGTCAATGGGTTCGGGATCAGGTTGGGAGACTACTTTATCTCTCAAAACAACAGCTGGATCCATCTTTCTGGGTTTTTGTATTCTAGTGGTTTTTTTTTGGACATTGTATGTCCTTGAGCATCAACTGAAGATACTTCTTCGTGTGATGCAACATTCACATGCATAGCACCAATTGGTAAGCTAACAGCACCCAGTTTTACAGCAGTGGAGGCAGCAGCATTATCAATACTTTCAACACCATCTCTGGACGGATTGACCACCATCTGGATAGTTTGATTTGCAGTGGGAGCAACAATCTTTGTTCTCTGTTTTCTAGTTCCTTCGCCTCGCGAGTTAGCGGCTCTGGTTGTTGAATTAACTGCTTCCAGTAGTTTGCTTATCAGCAGAGCTCCAATCAAAATACCTTTCCGATTCTCAAGAACCTTGGCTCTTGGTTTCCTGATCTTTTGAGGGTCTGTGGTGTCCTCACCAGCAACATTAGACCGGTCACCGCGTCTGGTCTGATTCGAGCATTTGTTGAGCAGCAAGCCGATACTAGGGACAGTGGGAACATTGTCTTTCCCTGGAATTGAGCGGCATCGTTAGCAGCCTCTGAATTGGCGCTTTTTTGAACGCTTCGTGTGATCATTTACTTGTTAGTTGTTGTTGGACTATCGGGTTGCAGTTTTTGGCAGCCTCGTGTAGTTAGGTCTACTCTCAAATTAAAATGCAGATAGCAAAAGTATTAAGGTGTCTTAGTGAAGATCTCAAAAAACGCATTAGATTGGAGAGAACATAAAGGTTCTGTGAATTTTGCAATTGTTTGAAGAAACTTTTACTCAACGGCTGGCTTGTTTGTTTGAAAATAAAGCACCTGAGAACGTACCACATTTCAAGCCTTTCGTTTTGGTGTTTCTAGAACCCCGAAAATTTTCAAAAAAGAACCACATAATAGCTTGTGGCCTCCACTATACTCTGACATTAAACAGACTCCAAAATCTGTACTACACGCTATTAAATCTTTTTTCAAAGACTCTTATGATCCCCCTTCCTGCCTCTTAAACCATGTATAGACGGCACCTGAAGTATCCCCAACCTCATTGAGGAGAACAGCTCACGCGTCTTGGTTCTTAAGTACGGAGTCGAAAAGACTCACGAACCTAGCGTGACGAGCACAGGATTTCCTAACGGATTTCTCAAAAGTGTTATTTATTTGATCTCATCTATCATGAGTGATGATGATTTTGACGATGAATTAGATGCCATATTGACGAGGCCGGGTAATGAAGGTGTACGTGAAGCTCTAGAAACCGCTGTCATCTCGTCTATCAACCAAGGCCTGGCTTCACCTCCATCATCTAATCCCACCACAAATTCTGTGCGATTGCAACCTTCCACAAGAACCATTCAACCTGCAATAAGATCCATTGCTACGCGAGATTCGAGGCCACATTCCGGTTCCAGTTTGCGTTCCAGCTCACTGATAAGCCTGTCTGCTCCTGGATCTAGTTCCAAGGTGCAAAGAGACCTTTTTGGAAACATTGTCGCCAGTAGTCAAAGCGGTACAAGCAGCCAACCTAGACCCAAACCTCAAATAGAAGCCCCCACACACCATGAGATTGATCACCAGGAGTTGGTTAACTATATATACCCCATAAACTACGAGCTTCGGGACTACCAGTTCAATATTATCCGAAAATCATTCTTTAATAATGTGCTAGTTGCTTTACCCACTGGTTTGGGGAAAACATTTATTGCAGCCACTATTATTTTGAATTACTGGAGATGGTTTCCCCAGTCCAAGATTATCTTCATGGCGCCCACCAAGCCGTTGGTGGCCCAGCAGATCAAAGCTTGTTTTAATATCATTGGTTTGAAAGACCAATCTGCTGTTTTGTTAGATAAGCTGAAACGAAATCGACTTGAAATCTGGGAAAGCTTCCGAATATTCTTCACTACCCCACAAGTGGTGGAGAATGATCTCTGCAACGGTCTTGTGGATCCCAAGTCCGTAAGTTTGTTGATCATTGATGAAGCACATAAAGCTAAGGGCAATTATGCCTATAATAATGTGGTTAAATTTTTAAACAGATTCAATACTAGCTACAGAACCCTCGCGTTGACTGCCACTCCATCCTCCACAGTCGAAGGGGTGAAGGAAATCGTGGAAAACTTAAACATCAACAAAATCGAGATCCGTACCGAGAACTCCATAGATATCATCAAATACTTTAAGCATAAGAGGATTGATAAGGTTGATATTGAGTTTAAAGATAGCACATTGATCTCACAATGTCTACTATTTTTATCTAATGCTGTGGAGCCATTTGTTAAACAAGCTAATGAGAGACATATATATGAACTGTCAGACCCCATGCATTTGATTCCGTTCAGGTTGTTAGAAATTTCAAAAAAGAATCTAATGAACCAGAGTTTGGGAGAAGGTCTAAAATGGTCCAATCATTTCCTAATCAAGCTACTATTGTTTGTGGCCAATTGTTTGAAAAAATTGAAGATTTATGGGTACAAAAACTTCAAAGATTACTTCTTGGACAACGATGTAAAAATGTCGAAGTCGAAAAATAAGGTGATGAATGAGTTCTTGCACAGTTCCAGTACCAAAGAGTTGTTGACATTGTTGAACAGCAACAATGCTCAGTTCAGTCATCCCAAAATCGAAAAGTTGATCGAATATATAAAGAACTTCTTCAAAACCACTGAACATGCCAACTCAAAGGTTATCATTTTCACTGAGTTCAGAGATTCTGCTTTGGAAATTGTGACTGCAATCGAATCTATTGAGGATGAGTCCATGAAACCACACATCTTTATAGGACAAGCTGCCGACCCTAATAACGAAATTGTCGATAAGAAAGAATTGTCCAAGCGATCTTCTTCAGAAAATGCCAAACTAAAGGGCATGAACCAGAAAGTTCAAAAGCAATTGATCCAGGATTTCAAATCGGAAAAATTCAACATCCTTGTAGCCACATCTATTGGAGAAGAAGGATTGGATATTGGTGAAGTTGATTTGATCGTCTGTTATGATTCCACCAGTTCTCCTATAAAAAATGTTCAAAGACTTGGAAGAACTGGTAGAAAGAGGGATGGTAATATATTGATGTTGTTTTCTGACAACGAGAGGTCGAAATTCGACAAGGCCATGGACAATTATGAGTGGATTCAGAAGTACATCATGAACAATGAAGCGGACTTGGTGATAAACTCACGCAGAACCAGGATCTTACCGAAAGACTGCACCCCCGAAATTGAAAAGAAATTCATTGTGCCAGAAGAAATAGACATCGATGACAATGATGAAATCATCAAGATAGCTACAAATTACATGAACAAAAACACCAAGAGCAAGAAGGGTTCGGTAACGAAGACCAAGGAAAAGGTGACAAGCAACACTAAGTCAAACAACACTAAGGTTACAAAGAGAAAAAAGGAATCAAAAATAGAGAAACGGTTCTTCATGCCTGACAATGTAGAAATTGGTTTCCAGAATGTTGCAGAAATGATAAGGGGAACCCCAAAACCAAAAGACTTAGATATTCCGTCACTGCCTGAGTTGATTGACCTTGATTTCTTACCTGAAGGCTCTTCCATTGATAATCCCCCTTCTGGAGAGCAAGAGAAAGAACTGCCGTTCTCTGAGGAAGAGAACTATCCCCCAGCCTCACTGTTCTCAAACGGCATTCTAAAACGACCTAAGATAGACCCACAAGTGGATCTTATTGACACAAGTACTCAGATAAAGCAACCACAAGATCAAGGGACTATTAGGACATTGCATCGGGACAGTGGTTTAGATCCATCTGATACGATGTCTTTCGAAACTCGAGAAAAGCCACCTTCTGTACTGGATTCTCAAGCAAAGCCTGTTTGGCCAGAAGATGATTTCGAAGACGACTTTAAAGACGATTTTGCAGACGATTTTGACAACTTCGATGAGTTTGGAAATGAAAAGACACTGTCGGCTGTTCCCAACCAGAAACAAATACACACAGTTGTCCCTGATCAAAAACAACTACCAGCAACAGTCCACGAGCAACAGCCGTTACGTCAAAATGCAGCACGTGTCACTGGAGATGGCAGCCCCCTTGTGAACAACGGCTTTGGGCCCAACGACGGTCTTTTAACACCAGAAGAAAAGTTCCAGCTATACACAAACTACTACAACCCTATGCCTCCAGAAAAAATATTCTACGAACCAAGCAAGTGCAAACCAAGTCGTTTAAATAGTCGAAGCACCGCTAGATTTCAACAAGCGATGGAGTTTATGAACGCAAAACAAGAATCAACCAAGCGATACGAACAATCACGAAACGACCACGACACATCGTCCTGTATAAACTACCTAAACAGACTTTATAAGTGAACACATTAATATAATATCTATTCTACAGAAGTGGGGTTACCCGCACACGATTCTTCATCGCCAATCTCAATACTATATAAACAACTATTTTTCGCCTTTTTTTCTTTTCTTCTTCTTTATCTTTATGCAGGGGCATTACGTGTATCAGTGAGGATTCGTCCGAGATCATGTTTTTGCTAGTTGAAAACTATAACCTGACAACTCTTCGGTGCACGGTAGCCTCGAGCTACTAGCGTTGAAGGAATTTTTGGACCCATTTATGTTCGATTGTTCTTTGAACATCATCATACCTTTCTTATTTTTACCTTGACCAGCGTGAGGCCATGGTGCTCGAGATAATCATGGGAAGCTAGATGTCATAGAGTGCTAGTTACTCAAAGAAAGAATACACAGTATGGGAGTGACAGAGGAATATACTGAGCAAAATAAAACCAAGACAGTTGGAAGAGGAAGACCGGATCCAAACTCGTATGGCCACTGCCTTGTACCTCGCTCGGCTTGGTGTTTACCAAGTCTTGAGCTGGATGTTCCATGGTGCTATGCACCATCTGAGCAATGGGCTATATTAAGAAGGTTTCTTTTGAGTGCGGTACCATCTCATGGTGTTATTGCAATTATAGACCTTGACATCTGTTGTAAAAGGCTTGTCTCTTGTAACTCACCCCCCTCTCTCTGCCATCCACATACCCCAATTTCTGGAACTTTAGGCCCACAGTGATCCATCACTATAGTACTCGAAAATTTTTACTGCGATTTCGCTTTTCATTATTCTACTTGCTTCATCATGTTCAAGAAATTCACCAGAGAAGACGTGCATTCTAGGTCCAATATCAAGTCTTCTGCCCAGAGGGGCTTAAAGACGTCATTGGTGGACGAATTCGAAGATTTGGAACCCGTCATCGACGCCATAATACCTAAAAAATCCCAAGTCATATCCCTCAAATGTGAAGACAGGATCCAATTATATTCTGTGGATAATGAAGTGGTGGCATTCCAGCACTTTGACGACCTTGTGCCCACTCTTAAGGTGGTGCACAAGTACCCTGAAGGGTTCCCCAGAGTCCAGGTCGATAGAGGTGCTATTAAATTCGTGTTATCGGGTGCCAATATAATGTGTCCTGGATTAACGAGCGCCGGTGGTAAATTACCAGAGCAGAACCTCGAAGAAGGTAGTTTGGTGACAGTGTATGCTGAGGGTAAAGAGAACTCGTTGGCCATTGGTAAGCTCTTGATGAGCACTGACGACATCAAGTCGGAAAATAAAGGACATGGTATTGAGTTACTTCACTTTTTGGGTGATGGCTTGTGGAACTTACGTGAGTAGGTAAATAATGTACATTAAAAAACTATAAAGACTGTGTCGCCGTCCTCTATACCGTAGTCGGTAATTCTGGCGTTGTCGTCGTCAAGAAGCTCGGGGGTTTCTGGTGTAATATTATAATACACCAGGAATTTTAGTATAGAAACATCTAGCTTCTTGCTTATGGCACCTTTAAGCTTTAAAATAGACTGGTCTTTCAAAAACCACTTACTGAACACCAATTCATCGCCCAAATGTACGTGCAACCGGATTTTGTTGTACGCAAACGGGTTTAGTCGGGGTCCTTCATTAATACTGCTGACATTGTACTTTTGTTTCAATCTGATCCAATTCTTACTGGTTTCGCTGACAATATAGTCACCTTTTTTGACTTTGCTGATGAAGTATAGCTCGGCATTTGTGATCTCTTCTGATGTGATATACGACCCGTTCAACCGGCATAGGCCCGTATCACTTTTCAACTTGTTGGTGCAGTCAAATCTGGCAATTAGGTTGATGGTCATCTCGTCCTCGTTCATGTCCTTGAACAAAGGGTTCCCGTTGATTCGGAGTTCTCTCAAACATCCGCTTTCGCTCAAATTGTCTATAGCGTCCCAGCTGTCCATGTGATTATACCTTAGATCGACAATTTCAAATATGTGCAGCCCACTGGTATCAGAAATTGTGTTGTTTGACAAGTTTATATTATTAGCGACGATATTGGGCAACTTCGTTAGATGGTTGAACGAAAGGTCCACGATTTCAAGTCGTGTGTCGAAGTCCTTGATGTCATCGTCGGCGTATCCATTGCCAGCCAAAATTAGCTCTTTCAAGTTGAGGAATTTACCCAAAATGCTTTGAAGGAACCCAATTGAAACGTTTGTGCCAGACATACGAAGACACTGGAGTCCATGACTCTGAACTGCTTCGCTTCCCTTCAGTTCCACCAACCTGGTACCGTTCAAGTTGAGATCTCGCAACTGTGGTAAATGGTCAATGATGCTCCATATCTCACTGATATCGTTGAATAAATTGTAGCTCAAGTCCAACTTCACTAAAGATGACATCGACTCCAATAACCTGGTGTTATTTCCAGCTCTGAAAATGCCCTTGAAGTCCAAAGTGACAGACACTAGCTTTGAAAAATCAGCATTTATATTGTTTAACTTCTCAAACCCATAGTTCTCCACCTCTTTGGTCCCAATATGGATAACCTCGTGAATCCGATTCTCTTCCTCTCCGTAGCTTTGACGTAGTGCCTCGTCAAATGTCAACCTTCGCTGTACTATCTTCTTGTTGTCGCTTTTGACAAAAGAACCGGCGCCTTCCCTGGTGGTTTTAAAATACTCAATTCCGCCCACCGTTCCGTTATTCTTACCGCGTGCAGGATCATCCCATTCAATCCCAAGAGCCGTGACATTGTCTCCCCATTCCTTGATGGTGCCTACATATCGTATGGTTGCAATTTTTCGATCTACAAACTGGATACGATCATTGCATTGAAACATGTAGATGCAAAAAACTAAATCTACTCGCACTATCTCCTAGAGTCGTTATATTTAACATATACACGAAAACTACTGGTCAAGTCCAAAATTATCGTTCAATAAACCTCCCAAATCAAACTCCTCTGCCCAAGCACTAACTATAGTGGTTTGTTCAACTTTAGGTGGCTCTTTTTCTCCTCTTAAAGAACTTTTTGGACCATCAGTCACTGCTTCTTCATCTGTAGTCTTGGAATTGTTTGGTAACACCCATCCCACGATTCTTCCGTCTCTCCAGTCATTCAACACGGCGGTGGCAGCACTTTCCAAATTGGGAATTCCTCCCTTACCTATTCTTCCTTTAGTTCTGGCAATGTGAATTAAAAATTGTTTGCTAAACTCGTTGAAATCAGATGCTGGTAATGCTGGTAAATTGTAGTATTTCTTCAACCCTTCAGCCATTTCAGGGTTCTTGGCAAACTTCTTCAACAACATGTTGACAGGAGTTATTGGATCAGTGATTTGTTTTGGTGGTAATGCTGATAATAAGGCTAATTTGGCCTGTTGGGTAGATTTGGTCTGTTTCTTATTGAAGATCTCGTCTGGGAAGACAATTCCTGGAGAGTCTAAAATCTTCAACTTACTGTCTATTTTGACTTCTCTTAAAGATGTTGTAACACCTGCTTGATTTCCAACAGGACAAGCCTTGGAGCTATTATGGTGTCTGTTGGTCAATGCATTGATAATAGAAGATTTACCAACATTTGGGTACCCAATAACACCCACTGTAAGGGCTCTCTTCAAGTTGACTTTGCTGGCATATGTTTTCAATGACTGCAACAAATTCTTTGCGGTGATAGTGGCAGTCAAATTCTTGTTATAGGTACCGGAAGACATTGCTGGGGACGCTTTGACAGGAACTGTGGGGAACAACGTCTTTAAGAAATCCAACCATTTGTTTAAAACGTCAGTTGGAATTAAATCAACTTTGTTTAACACCAAAATCAATCTCTTGTTTGGATTCTGTAAAATTGCTTCTTCAACTTTTCTGGATCTCGTGGATTCGGGGTCTCTAGCATCTAACACATATAATACAACATCTGCTTGGTCAACAACAGTTTTGAATATTTTATCATAAGCCTTACGTGATTTTTCCACTTCAGACACATTTTCATCGTCTTCGTCCAATTCAAGATCGTATTCTACGTCCTCATCTGAATCAGCCATCTCATCGTCTTCGTCATCTTCGCCGTTGTACTCTTTGGCTGCTTGTTGGGCTGATTCCAACAAGGCAGATAATCCACCTTGGTCTTCTTCATCAACATCGATATCGTCATCAACTTCTTCTCCTCTGGCTAATGCTTGCTCTCTTTCTTGTTGTCTTTGTAACTTCATCTGTTCTCTTCTTTCCTCTTGAATTCTTCTATTTTCTTCGAGTTCACTGATGATCTTATCTTTATATGGGAAACTGGCGGGAATACCTGGATCTTTTGGTGATCTGGACTTCCATGTCACGTCAGTTTTGGAAAATTTTCTATCCTTTCTTCTTTTGGCGGCTGCCTTCTTCTTTATACCTTCTCTCATCTTGGTAGACGTCCTCTTGGACGTGTGCTTCTTAGCTCTCATAGTCGATTTGTATCAAATAGTTTGGTTTTTTTTTTTAGATGCGAAGAGATGAGAAGAGGTGCTGCCACAAAATGGGGTTTTGGTATGTGCACGATTAGTGCTATTGAAGAATATGCAATATATTGAATCTAGTAGTCTAGTGAAAGACTGATATATCAGCTTTCAAAGGGATCGTCTTCGGTTGCCTTTGGAACGTATTCGTAATTCTTGACTCCCAAGTCTTGGGGGTTTGTCTTGAGATTCTTGGTCCTAGTTTTCTGTTTTGCATCCAATAATCCAACTTCAGAGGTACCATCTTGTTTGATGATCTTGAACTGGCCATCCTCAAGAAGTTGCACCAAGTCTGAGTTGACAATCACACGTCGGTCCTGTGTTCCTGCAGGATTGTCTGACAAATTGTCTATCAACCTCTGTTTGATAGCCTGTTTCCAGTTTTTTGCAACCTCTGGGATCTTATGTCGGGCATACTTTGCAGCATTGGCAATATCCTCACCACCGATAACCACTTCGATGGACTCTTGGGCACGGAAGTCTGGTCCTGGTTGCGTGGCTTTTTGTGGTGATGGGGGACCACCTACTGGGGCACATCCTGTGGGTGCAACTAGGTGTAATAACAAAATCAAGGGCAATTTGGTCAGCAAAAGCATTGTGAAGATCAACTAGCAAGTAATAGCAAGCTTTAGCAACTATGGATGATAATATAATGAATATTTTCACACCGGTGTATTGAGTTACAAAAAACAATTGCGTTTTGTAAATATTCTTGCGACTCATTCCAAACTCCTGACTTTTGGTGTAGACATACTACTGACACTCCTTTGAAGGGATTCTCTGCTGCTGTTCTGCGAATTGTGGAACATGGGGCTTTTCTTTGGTAATACGAATGGCTTGCTCAAAAAATTTGTGGTGTTAAAGTTGTTAGCAGTGTCATCATCCCCGAAAGCCTTTGCTTCATTGAGGTTGATAGCAGACCTAGTTCTGAGCTTGGTGAGGTTGGGGCTCGATTGGGAGGATCCTAAGGTCCCTTCCTCCATGCTGATGTCAAATTGGTTTTGGTTAATCCGTTCATACCTACTTTGAGCGTCCACGAGCTGATTCAACCCTGGCACTTTTGACAAACCTTCAAAAAACTGCTTTCTGGCGTTGCTAAACCGTCTACTTTTCAACACTCCGAACCTGTGTTTTGTGAAATTATAAAGGATCAAGGATATCACAATGAAAGATAAAATAGGAACGATGAACCCGTGGTCAACATCCTCATCATCACTATCGTACTCTTTCTTTCCGTCAATTAACCCTCCAGCAGGTACAAATGCCTTGCCTGATATAGCACTCGGATATACTCCGATATTGACATCATTCTTCTTGTTGGAAGGGATTTCTGACGATGCATACAATAGCATTTTACCCAAAGTCCAGGATAACTCACTTCCGTCAATGGTCTCGGTTGATTTGAAAGGCACATGAACTTTAGTAATTCCCTTTTCATCGCCTTCTTTAGCTTCTTCTCCGGGGATCTCGATGTCCAACCGAGGAAGTTCAAACCCTTCATGTAAAATGTTTATTACCCAGCTCGCCTTGAAACAGGCATCTTTCAAGAACTGGTCTGGGTCCAAATTGGAATATTGCCCTTTCTCGGAATTTGACAAGATGGTGGCCCAATCTGATTCGCAGTACTCTTTAACTCTCTCGTTGAATATTCGATAGTTGTATTCACCTCCACTTTGAAACACGTCATTGGCGGTGTACCAATACTCTGAAATCCCCACAAATTTGTCTTTCTCGAAATTAAGGCTGGGCCCATGTACCCCGTTAAATAAACACGGAGAGTCCTTACAAGGGACATTTTTCATCAACAAGGGGTATATGGTCTTGATGCACATTTCATAATTGCCGATTCCTTGAATATTGTAATCTTTTCCTTCGTATTTGAAAACGGTTTCAGCTCCAATTGGCATACAGGGGTCGTTCAATTTCGTACCAATATTAGCGTTGAATTTCGAAATATTCACCAACTCCGTCAAATACCGATTCCTTGCTTGATTGGCACCAAATCCTAACCAGGTTTCAACAAAAACATTCCATTGCTGAGTTAATCCATTGATGTTTCGGACCGTCACCTGCGACACATCCTCTTTATGTTTAACCACATCCTCAGCTGAAGATGGTACAAATGCTATCTGAGTAGAAGCCCCACCCATATCCATAAAGCCTATCGAATCATGGCTCTTCTGTTCATCTTTATAATCATCCAATTGTCCCATCAAATAATTTAACCCTATCCACCCATAGATACCCTCCACTTCCCCGTCGATAATTTGCACGTGTTCGTCACATTCACTTATACGGAACTTGGAGTTCTTTTTCAATGCGGAACACGTCTGCTTCAATATCTTTTCCTGGTGATTTCCCGGTAGTAATCTCATACCAGCTGTGGCCAATACAAATATAGGAGTGTCTTGGTGCTTTTCCTTGGGGATGATATCTTCTGCAAATTTCACCAACTCCTCAAAGTGATCTTTCCATATCTTGTTGGACTTCTCGGCATATGTAGATAACCCGGGAGTGATCTTCTTGGTCCATTTGCCCTCTTGGGTGATCTTTGGTGGTGAGCTCAAGATTTTCGAATCTTTGCTGGCTTCCAATACGTATTTGGGATCTGGCCACTTATATATTTGAATCCGAGACCCGGATGACCCGGAGTCCACCACTATTCCGTACTTATACTTGGAATCTGGTACCTCCATCACTGCTTTGGTGTAGTTCTTTTTTTAGGTTTCGGTGGCATTTACGCGATCTCCAAAAGTATCTACTACATGATTATTTTACCAAATACACCTCCTATTCCTACACAAGCCCATGCAGACTCAGACGTTTTGACACCGCAGTTGCGTTCCACGCGGGCGTCTTTGGCCAGTTCTGCTTCCGATACATACAACGATCTTGTGAGGTATGTGGTGAGCTTGCAAGAATATGTGGAGGAGTTATTCCTGTTTATTACCACTGATCAGGACCCTGAGTTGAAACAGGTGGTGGCTTCTGCTGCTGGCCACAAAATGGCGGGATCGGGTTCGGTTCTATGGCGTGACGTGAAGTATACCAGGGCTAGTGAAGGGTCAGGTTTGTCGAAGAAGCTCAACTTCAAATCTACCAAAGGCGAGTGGTACTTGCATAACGAACTCGAATTGAGTGTTTTGTCAACGGCAATGGTATATATGAGACTAGGAGCCGAGCTTGTCAACGAATTGATAGAGGTAGAAATTGGCCCCGATAACAAAATGGACGACGTGAATGAGAAATGGAAGCAGGTTATCACTTTTTATAAGAGAGCCATATCTTTAACGAAGTTTGGTACGGAGATCAACAGCTTGTGTACGGAACCCAGCCACTTGAACGGAAGTTTATTCATCTTCGTCGAGAAAATAAGTACTATCTGCATGCAAATGTCAATACTCTCCAAGTCTTCTTGGATGAATCGGAATAGCTATAATGAGACAGAGTCTTTCAAGACAAATAATAACGGCACTTTATGCAGAGTGGCCATATTTGTACTCGATGAATTGAAGAACTGTAAGAGCCTTTTGGCAGATATACAAGCCAACGAGTCTTATCTTGTCGCCCTCAATACTAACCTTTGGGCAGATTATTTGATAATTATTGAAAAGTATGCCACCGCGTACGCAGGGTTGTTCTTGTCCATTGAAATGTACCAGCAGAACAAGTTGGGACAGGCCTTGGGTTTGCTCAACTTCTGTCTTGTCAACTTGCAGAGTAAGAAGCTATCCGATATAGGAGCCAAGAAAGCCAAGCTAATGTTGAAATTCAAGTCCAAAATATCCAGTAAAAAAAATGAAGCGTATATTAGGAACCTTGAAAGTATCACCACGTTGAATCTTGATAATTCACTTTTCAATGAAAAATCGGGGATTATATTAAAGGACATTTCTTACTTGTTTGATCAGCTTGTGCAGCTTCATTTAAAATTTACTAAAGAGAATGATAACTTGGTGTTTGATAAAGTCACCGACTACCAGGATATACAAAAGGATAGCAAATGGCCGTTGGGTGCTAAAATACCTGTGACCGATGTAGCTACTTTTATACCTAGGCTGTTTGGGCATGTCGCTTCTGACACTCAAACCAGACGTGCCTATTATTGAGTAATAAATGTACTTTTTTTGCAGCCAAAAACGCAACCACTGTATTCAAAGTTTAGACGTACTTTTTTTCAGCTTAAATCTTCCCTTACCAACTGCATCCCTGCCTTTGTGTGAAGCCCCTTGTAAAGCTCATTCATGTTTGTATAGTCTGGAGTATGATGTTTGTTTTGGCAAAAGTCGAACCTTTACTTTGGGCACATACGCACTATAAATTTGCATCATTCATTATAAACTATGTGAGAGATCTAAAAACTGAATGGATCTCTTGTTTGGAAATGTGAAACTCGATATCACTGTAGTTTTTCGACAAGATGTTGTCTAATCTGAAAAAATAGCTGACAAATTGTTTCTCCATGTCATTCCACAACTTATCTAATAAGTCCCTTTCAAACATGTTAGTACCAGAAATGAAGTGCTTCTCAAGCTTCCTGTGAATCTCTCCCACACGAACACCTAGTTCTTTGGTCGAGTATCCAGATAAAATGGTTCTAACGGTCTTTTTATTGTACTTTTTAGCTTTAACGGAGTTGTCGTTCAATGCCTCAAAATTATTCACAAACTCGACGATCTTACCAATGTTTTGGATCAATAGCTTGTTGAAATAGGTATCTTGAACTTTCCTGAACACGGTTTCCAACTGAGTTTTGGCTTTCATGGTCCTTTCATTGTTGAACAACACCAATTGTTCCAACATGCTGAATATGTTTTGTAAAATGCTAACGTTCCTGTGATTCTTCTCCTTCTCGTCAAATTCACTATTTTTCAATAACGGATCATCCTTGACGAATAAATGGATGGCAGCTTCGACAATTTCCTTATAGCTTTGATTCAACAATGTTTTAACGCCGGAATCATCCAAGTCGCCGTAAAGCCTAGATGGTTTATCTAAGGTGGACTCAGTCAAGTGAAATAACTGATTCACATTTTTGATGCAAGGCAAGATACCACTTTTGGCACTTATTGAAGACTTGTTCAACAGATCTACTTGTGTTTTCACGAACTTGGTCCAGTTATTTCTGTACTTATCCAAAATTTTCTTGAGGAAGTTGAACACAAAGAAATCATGGTTCAACTTATGAGACTCATTCGAGAGTGTCTCAAGGTAAATTAATATGACAGGGATATTATAATCAACAGGTGTGACCTTCTTGATGAACAAATTGGAGTAGTTACCAAAAATGGTGTTCAATAAGGTGACTAGCTCGCTGGAATAATCGGACATCTCTGTGTCAATAGATGTTTGATCCAAAGACTGCACCCTATCCTCAAATGGCGATGCTCTCATGTATTCATTCAAATCATGAACATCATTTTCATAATGGAGTATTTGTCCGACAAAGTTAGTGATGACAATCGTCAAGTCCTTGGTGTCATTGACCAAGTCCACCACTATTTTAGTGTCTTCAATTCCTTTTGAGGATAACAACGAGGTCTGATTATTATCAGAGCTTGCTTTAAAGTTTGGTGACGAAGGAGTGGAGCTATTTGGAGATGTTGCATTATCATCACCCAATCCCAACTTTCCAATTAGCTTGTCTTTTCTGACAGATAATCTCAAAGTTCTGGACTTTTTCAAAGACATCAGATCACCATCGAATTTGGGAACATTGCTGACATTCGATGCAATAACAGTGGAGTCGGAATACTTGACAGATTTTGTTCTAATTTTCAACAACTTCTCTAAGAAATCGCTCAATTTTGACGTAATAAGACTCTTCAATTCATTGAACTCAGAAGGACTGAACTCTTTCAAAAAGTATGTGAATGGCGAATATATGGTCAACGAATTCAATTCCACAAGAACAGATTTGGGATATATCCTGTCTAATGAGTTCAACTGATCCATTCTCATCGAGAATTGCTTCCAAAAGAATTGAAGAAAGTGGGCAACAAATTTCTGTCCCACTGCTTCATAATTGGATAAGTACTGCTTCAATGAGTTCATGGATGTCAACTGGTTCGAGCTCAGATCATCCAAAGAGCTTTGGTCTTGTCTTATAGTCTCTAAGGCATTGTGCAAGTTCAATATTTGTAGCTCAACAGCCGGGAGCTTGTTGATCCTATCGAATTCGGTAAAGCTTTCGATACTCATCAAATCCCGAGCACTAATGCTGACTTTGTCGAGAATAGATTTTAAATCATTGTATAATAGCTTCTTGTTGACAGACTTTACTTGTAAGCCTTGAGAGTTATTTTCAATGACATTGATATCACTTCCCAATTTCTTAAAGTCAATCTCCATTCTTTTGAAAATAAGGTTGATATTTTCGATCTCGTTAAGGGAGGTGGCCAAATCTTCTTTCATTGAATCACCACTGAAGTCCAAGTTGATCAATTCTTTGACGTTGTTGTATTTCAACTTGTTCAATTCACCTGTCAATCTTTTAACAAGGGTATCACCATCATCTTCAATGTCCCATTGCAACTCTTCCAATAATTCTTCGACTTCTGCATCCTTGTCTTGCTGCAACACTTCCCCCCTTTTGGAAATATTCAAATCTAATTCGGTGTCAATATCATCCTGAGTATTGACTGTATCTATTTCGTTTTCAGTCATAGAGAAACTTTTCTCATCCAGTACATCTGCGTCCAGCGAATCTAAGATTGTAGACTCACTGATCAATCTGGGTTTTAATTTTTCAGTTTTAGATTTCGAACCGCCGAAGTTCAATTGTGAATCCATAAATTCTTCGATTTCCTGGATGGAAGAGTCAATTGCACCTATTTCTTTTGTGGATTGTGAAACCTCCACTAGATCGGCATCTGAGTCGTCGATAACTTCGACCACATCGGTATCATCTGCATTATCAGTGTCGTCCACTTCTTCGATTCCAAAATCGCTTGAGAACCGACCTCCCACAGGAGGTGGCCTACTCAATTGTTCAGCCAATTGCATATTCAATGCAGCAGTTGCCTCCAATGGCTCGGAAAAGTTTCTGGAGTCTTTTCTTAACCCTGACTGTCTACTTTCACGCTGGTTGGGCAATCTTTGGGGTGATGAATCTTCATCTAACGGATTGAAGATAAAGCTCTGGGAGTCATTTGTCATTTCCGCTTCACTTCTAGCAGGAGTTATATTTCTGTAAGGATGATTAGTCTGAGTGGGTGTGGCAGGTGAGTTTTCAATGGTGACAGTGCTCTCTGGTAAAGATGTTTGGGATACGTCAGCTGATCTAGTTATTACTTTCATTGGCTTCATTGGCAATTTTCCATTGGAGGTAAAGTCCATGTCCAGATATAAACCAGATGACTGCTGCAGTTGCAGTTGGAGTGACAGTGGTAATTGAGGCGGTGCAGGTTGATTGAATGATGACTGGGACCCTTGACGCGATTGGGGTTGCACAGGTAATATTGGGTTAGGTAGATTCTTTCTCTTTAGCGACTTTGATTTCAATAACTGGGCATCAGGTTGGGGAGTCACCACCTCTTGGGAGCTAGCAGTTGTTGCAAAGTTCTTCTTTACGGGGACTTCTGGTAACTCAAAGTCTCTGAAACTCCACCCGTTCATCACTGGGTACTTTCCGATGAAATTACTGTATGTCTTGGTGAGGTTACGGATGAACCGTTCTAGTTTTTCGGGCTGATCACATTTCCAGTAATAGTCTTTATTAAGACTCAAAATAAACCCATCCAGGCCAGCTTTGGTTATCACTTTCAACTCGTCCAAGTCCCAAGTTCTACCAATTTGGTACTGTTTCTTCTGGTCATTGTACTTACCCTTTTGAAGTAGCACCCTTCCAGAGAACTTGGAACAAATCACCAAAATACGGTCCTTGACACTTCCCAACTGTTGCTTTGATACATTCGAAGGAGGGGGGCTTGCTGTGAACTGAGAGAACTCTTTGACTTGAATATGATGAATGTAAGTCACTTCTCTGGTCTGGTGTCCATTATCTGTGATAAACTTATTATAACAATCTTCTCTGATCTTGTTCGTTATGGTTTTATTGTGGTCAGTAGACATAGAATGGTTTACACTGGCCATCGATGGGTTTCCACTGTTCATCGACAGATTGGCACTGTTCGTGTGTCCGTTACTCTGTTGCCTTTGTGGCGGTGGATACGAGTTTGGATGAGCTGGGTACCCACCTGCTGCAGGAACAGGACCTGGTCCAGCAGCATTTGGGGGGACTGCGCTGTAGCTACCGGATCTTGAAGGTCCGTATGTTGCAGAAGTGTTGGCATAGTTGGTAGATGCAAATGAAGGATACCCACCTGTGGCAGCAGAACCGACAAATTTATTCCTCTGCTGCACATTGGGCGACCTGTTTGCCGGTGGTTGTTGTGGTTGTTGAGATTGTTGCGGCTGTTGTCGGTAATTCCCCGGCCTTGGATAATTCATGATAGGTTATGCCGATAAATTCCAGTTGATGTTAGATCAATAAAAAAACAACTTCGGTTTTTTCGCACAATTACGATATGCTGCTAAACGGTATGTATTCAGGAATATATGGTGTAGAGACTTTTTACGAGGTCATTGTGGTTTGTGGGTCCTGGTGTACGATTTATGGCGTATTTAAGTAGCCTTCTTCTTTTTAGTTTTGGCCTTGCTGGTGGAAGTGGACACCTCTACCCCAGTACTGGAATCAGCTCCTTTCACAGGCTCTATAACTTTGGCATCTGATTCGTCAGTGCCATATAATTCCCACAACTTCGCCAAATCTTCAGCCCTATCGCCTATGGCATTCAACCGTCTCCTTAAAGCTTCGTTGAAACAAATCTCTTGTGCCACCTTGAAGAACAGCTGTGTCCAGTTCTTTTTCAACGATTCACAGTCCTGAACAATTTCCTTCACTTCCAAATCCTGGAACTTGACTTGAATATTGAACTGTTGATAAATATCATCTCCAATCAAGCCGTTTTGATATAACTGTTTGTACACCGGTTCAGCTTCCTTTAATCTCAACGACCTTCTGATGGCTTCTACTCCTTTTCTTAAAAGAGCAGCTTTCATGACCTTTTCGTGGGGCTTTTGGTCCTTTGGTAGTTCGGGATCATCGTACTGTGATTTCAACAAGGAATAGATATCGGCGACATAATTCTCTCCAAATATGGGTACCACTTTAGTTAATTGATTCACTTTCCGACGTCTGTAAATAACTGAGAATGCCACAAGACACGATAATAATATGGCCAAGTAGATTATAGGCGTGAAAACAGAGATGTGGATCTGCTCTTGCGTCTTTTCTTCTTCCATTGTGTGAATGCAATGCTGAACACGTAGTGGGATTTTTTCAAATAGTTTGTGCGATTTCGATTTATTAGAGTTTCTATGTATGGCCTTTAAGCCTTGAACCGCCTGTATATGCTTTCCTTGAGTTGTGCCTGCGTCAGGACTTAAACCTTGTAAGATACGAGACCCAAGTACTTGGCCAACTCCACCCTCAACTCTTTCACATCTCCCTCCGATAATGAGTGGAGGTTATTGGCAAAGGTAGACGTTAAATTCTCGTGGGCCTGCTCCAAAGTCTCCAGAGTTTCGTCTTCCAAAAGGCTTTTCAAGTTGCTTGGATCGGGGAGAATCAATTCGTAAAAATTGCACAACTTAACCAAATCTGCCTTGTCCAAGTTCTCAAAATCTTTC
Organism: Yamadazyma sp. yHKS699; assembly: GCA_030580295.1. Taxonomy (NCBI): domain Eukaryota; kingdom Fungi; phylum Ascomycota; class Pichiomycetes; order Serinales; family Debaryomycetaceae; genus Yamadazyma; species Yamadazyma sp. yHKS699. The sequence continues at coordinate 195,041 of JAKTSQ010000011.1, read as the reverse complement.
AAGGTTTTGGGGAATGATTCAGGAACATCACCGTCTTTATTAGTTAATGTTTGGATTGAATCATCTGGTTTGACAATGGACGAATTGAATAGCCTGTTGATAGATCTATCCTCGAAATTATCGAGCTGACTTTGTAACTCTCCCACCAATTGCACTATATCTTCATTTGTCACATAATCCGATAAGTCAATATTGGCAGGGCCTGGTTTCTCGTTCATTTTTGCCTTAACATTCTTGACCTGGAACTCTATAAGTTGCTGGCCTGTTCTGGAGATCAACGCCGACTGTTTTTCAACAATCTTACTCAAGCTTGTCACTTTTTCGTTCAATTGCTCGATGGTTAACTGTTCTGACATGTTGAATAATTAAATTAATGCGAGACAAATTCTGATAGTGAAACAGTGAAACCAAAAACTGCAGAGAAGAGGGAAGCAGAAGAGAAAAGTAAAGAGACCAGGATATAAGAGGCTCCAGGTATAAAGAGGCCAAATACAGAAGATGGAGAACCAGAGAAGAAAACCCAAAGCTGGCAACAATCCTGAAATACAGCCACGACGGACACAGCAACAAAGCGAACAACCAGACGACAAATACAACAAGTAGGGGCAACCACAAAACCACAAAACCAAGCGATTGTGTACTCCAATCACATTCCAGGCGATGCAAAGCCTTACAGACAAAAGTGTTCCTGAAAGTATGCCTGCATATAGTGCAACCTTACGTCATGTTTAGCAAGCTGCAAAATAATATAAAAGGCAAGACAAGACTTCCACCATCAGTTTTTAAGTTTACAATGAACAAATTAGAGATAATAGCACAACCGGAGCCAACAGAGCCGGAATTCCGAGGTAGAAGTAAAGTATCACCAGATATTCAAACCATAGAAAAGTTGAAGGAATTGATCCATGAGAACCCTCCAGTGAACCACGAAGAGCTTGATGAGAACAACGATGACCACGACCGAGAATCCTCACCCAGTCATCAACGCAGCAGGTCTGCCATTGATGGCCATAAAACTGGGAAGCAAGCTGTAGAACTGAATGATAAAACAGCCGAGAAGCTAGACCACGATGGGTTCGAGATACCCGAAGGAAAAATTCCTTTGGATGGCCATTTTTCCGCCAGTGAAATCCAACAGCTCGTGGGGTTGGCTCAAGACGAAGGGTTTTTGAAAGATACAGTTGTTGTGGAAGTGGCAGAACAGAATAGCTTTGGGGACAAGGTGGTGATAGCGGAGCGGGACGATACTGAAAAAGAACTGCAAAAACACCAAAAAAAGGATAAAAAAGATGACCCGGTGGACCCCCTCGATTCCAGTGGCTAAAATGCTTGTCATTTGGCCCTTGGTCCCTTTATTTTCCCCTAACCTTCTATACTATCGTTTTTAGTTGTATTATATAAATCGCAGCGACAAGTTTTTCCTGTTTATACAAACGCATAGATGATATGAATAGAGCCAAACAATTAATAGTAACGGTTGGGGTGCTACTAAGCGTCATTCTAGGCTACTTGTACAATTTTCAGTTGGCCGGAAGTGATTCTGCCGGCTGTCGACCAGTACGAATGGGCCCCAGTTATGCTCGAATTCTTGGGTTTGATGAAAGGTTCACAAGATATGCAACGAAGTACTCACTATACTTGTACAGGGAAAACGGAATTGATCTCAGGCCGACGAAAGAAAACGGGTTTCAGTTGGATGGGACACCGGTGCTTTTTATTCCGGGTAATGCTGGTAGTTATAAGCAAGTCCGATCTATTGCATCCAAAACAAGTAATATAATCCACAACAATGAATACGATGGTACCAACTCGAGGTACGGTAAGCTTGATTTCTTTACCGCCGACTTTAACGAGGACTTCACCGCGTTCCACGGCCGAACCATGTTGGATCAAGCGGAATACTTGAACGATGCTATCAAGTTTATACTAAACTTATACGCACAAGATGATGTACCGCCCAAATCAGTGATCGTAGTGGGCCATTCAATGGGAGGAATCGTGGGGAGAGTAATGCTCACGCTTCCCAACTACGTGCGGGAGTCGGTGAAAGCCTTTATCACACTTTCGTCGCCTCATGCTAAGGCACCGTTGACTTTTGATAGAGATATCATGAAGATATACCAAGCCATAAATGAGTTTTGGTCACAGGGCATGGAATTACAGGAAACCGAATTGAGCAAACTTGCATACGAGATATTGAACGACACTTCGATTGTCTCCATCACCGGGGGTTTATTAGATACCGTTTTACCGGCTGATTACACGACCCTACGAGGATTGGTTAAAGACACCAACGGGTTCACAGTGTTCACCACGGGCATTCCCGGAGTCTGGACCTCAATTGACCACCTTGCCATTGTATGGTGTGACCAGCTCAGAACTGTGATTCTGAATCTACTTCTTGATATGGTTGACGTAACATCACCCAATAAAGTCGTCAGTTTATCTCAAAGACTAGAGGTGTCCAAGAACAGGCTAATGACAGGTTTCGAAAATCCAGACTTGATAAACAATAATTTCGTGCATGTCAAGTTGGATAGGGATGACGTGAAGATAGTCACGGACCATAATAAAGTGGAAACAACCGGCATCAATGTTTTCAAGCTCGGGGATGAAGCATCTCAAATCTCTATTATTGGAGAAGGCAGTGCTACAAAGTCTATTTTCGTATGCAATGACGACATTGCTGGCGATGAACTCATAGACTTGACCAACAAAGGTACCACTGAATACGTTTATTTCAAGTGTCAGGATATCAGTGATCGTTTAACCATGATCCCAAGGAACAATGTCACTGAAATCTTGAAGGATTCAACTATTGGGGCTCAGTTCCAGCCATACTATGGCTTGAAGCTTGATTCTGTTGGTCAATACAAGGACTTAATAGTCTTGAACTACGACGCAACCGTGCAAGTTACCAAGAACAATCATATCAACGTGTCAACAGGTTCCTTTGAAATTCTTAATGACTTACGTACGACTGTGAGCTTTCCCAAAATCAAAAACAGTTTGTTGGCATATGATATAAGCTATGATTCCCCCAACCAATTGATTCTCAAACAGACCATCAATGAGGAGACTAAGTGGCATATCACTAATCATATAACCATGAACTTCCACGGTGATTCGCCATACCTTCCGCCATGGTCAACCGGCTTGCAACTTGATATTTGGAACTTAGAAGATTATAAGGAACCCGTACAGTTTACAGTTCGAGTCAATCTTTTGATCAGTTTAAAAATGTTATTTATTCGCTATAGAATCACTATCCTCAGTTATGGATTGATGATCAATTTACTTGTTTTTATTGTTCTGTTGTGGGACTATGAAGGCCTGAAACGTACAAAGTTCCCTAGTTATCAAAGAAGCTTTGATAAGTCGTTCAGGTACTTGGGAGTCTTCTTCATACTTAACATCGGGGGCCGAATACAAGTTTTCAGGCAATTATTGAAGCTCATTAATTTTGAACAAGAGGATACATTCTCCAATAGCATTTTGGTGGATGCAATCCTTGTGGCTTTAAGTGTGGCTGTGAACTTCCTTATCAATACATTAATTATCCAACTCCTCAAATTGAATGGTAAGTTTAACCCTCCTCAAATTGGCAAGAGGTCTAAGTCTTTGGTATTAGGGCTTCTTGTGGTAGCCACGTTCTTTTATTTGCCATATCAAGCCGTCTATGTGGTGGTTTTAATGGTGCAAATAATGAAGGTTTTCAGATTGAAACAAGAGAACGAAATAAACTTCAATATCATGATTTTGAATATAATGATCTGGATATTACCCATCAATATCCCAATCATAATCGTCCTTATACACAACTTGGCCATAAATTGGAAAACGTCATTTTCATCACATCATAATATCTTATCAATTTTGCCAATAATTTATTTGGTGAATTTCAAGCAAATGATCAAGTTTCGGTATATTTACTTCCTTGTTGGGTATTTGTGCTACTATTTCAACTACAGTTATTACTACGGATCCATAAACACCTTTTGGTTATATCAATTGTTTAATTATCTTTGCATAGGGTTGCTTATAACTGATAATGAGTGGATCAATCAAGAAACTGCAAAACACCGCAATTAAAAACATGTCACGATAATAAACGGATCAATAGACAACCCCTTCAAAATTACGGTGGCAATATACTCTGTCATATAATAACATTCATTAAACTGGATAAGATAAAACTAATATACATAAGAACCTGAAAACCCACTTCAACTCTAATTAGCAGCAGAAGAATATTTGGTAACAGCTCTAGTACCTTCAGAAACAGCGTGTTTAGCTAATTCACCAGGTAAGATTAATCTAACAGCAGTTTGGATTTCTCTAGCAGAGATGGTAGATTTCTTGTTGTAAGCAGCCAATTTGGAAGCTTCAGAAGCAATTCTTTCAAAGATGTCATTGACAAAAGAGTTCATGATAGACATAGCTTTTTGGGAAATACCAGTGTCTGGGTGAGTTTGCTTCAAAACCTTGTAGATGTAAGAAGAGTAAGTCTCTTTTCTGGTCTTGGTTCTCTTTTTAGCATCGGTGGAAGCGGTCTTTTTAGCAGCTGGCTTCTTTTCAGCTGGAGCTTTGGAGGCAGGTTTCTTTTCAGCTTTTGGGGCCATGTTGATCGATTGATTATAAATTTAAAATAAATTGATATAAGGAAAGGGAAAAATTCAATAAAAGGGATATTGAGTTATTTAAATACTTTTTCTGTGGGTGATTTCAAGTAGTGAGAAATCTAATGATTTGTTTGTTTTCAACTGCAACTACCTGTCCCGGGGGGGGTGGTAGTGTTTATCGCCATGACCTGTATGTTTACAAACCAGGAATAGAATACGTGCTGGTGCTGGTTTTCGCACGTCACAATGGTCTCCCGTTGGGTCTCCTAAACGTCTCCGAGTCACCACTTGCGAAACTGCACAAATTGGTGTTTGTTTTGATTGAAAGCGCGTTGGCGGTGTTCTGGCGAGACTGGTGCGAAGTCTGGCGGTGGCGTGCCATAAAAATCATCACCTCCACATCGCGGTCGCAAATCAAAATAAACAAAGGTGCGTGACCACCTTTACTACACTTGATGCGTAAATTTCAAACTACCGCCCCATGTCAGTTTATAGTGTCACGAACGCGTAATTCACAGTATGATACCGGTATCAATACAGCATGGAGCAGCATTATACATGACATTTGTTTTTGTTTATATTTTGCAAACAAACTGATAGCGTTTAGGGGAGACCCGTGGTGGCGTTTCGCACGGTTGAACTATCGCAGCAGCCAAAATTGTTGCAGAACATTTGTAGATACCGAATCTCAGAATTTTATATATAAATCAATAGATTTCCCTCCCTTTTTTAAATTCTGTTTTTCTGTTGTTCTTTTGAAATTATTCAATACTTCAAATTAAATATCTATAATGTCCGGTAAAGGTAAAGCCTCAACAAGTGAAAAAGCTTCGACTTCCAGATCCGCTAAGGCTGGTTTGACCTTCCCAGTTGGAAGAGTCCACAGATTATTGAGAAAGGGAAACTACGCTCAAAGAGTTGGTTCTGGTGCTCCAGTCTACTTGACTTCTGTTTTAGAATATTTGTCTGCTGAAATCTTGGAATTGGCCGGTAACGCTGCTAGAGATAACAAGAAATCCAGAATTATCCCAAGACACTTACAATTGGCCATCAGAAATGATGAAGAATTAAACAAATTATTGGGTGACGTTACTATTGCTCAAGGTGGTGTTTTGCCAAACATCCACCAATCCTTGTTACCAAGTAAGAAGGGTAAAGATAAGGCTTCTCAAGAATTGTAAGATCGTTTTCAAGGGTCAGAACATGTACTGATTGTGTTATTTTCAATTTGTTGTTTCTATTTTGAAATGGGTTTTATATAATTTTGTATATTAGTTATTTTTAATGTAATTATGAAAAAATTGTACTGTAGTTCTCATTTTTCTTTGTTAAAGTATGGAGAAGTTTTCCAATTGGAGAGATAAGGGGACGGGAATATCCCCGTTTATTCCTGTGCCGTACCCCAAATTGTCGGCTTCGTTACCTGTGGACCTTTTTGTTCTTTTAGTGAAACTCCCATTCTTCATTATTACGCTCCCATTGGTGTTGTTCAATGTTCAGTTCATCAAAGCTTTCCACCTAAAGTTTTTGTTCAATTTCCTGTGTGCTTCTCCCAAATGCAAACCAAATGACTTCGTGGTCACGAACTACGCATCCCCATTGTTGCTTTACGTTTTGAATGGCGTTATTTTAATTCCTGATGCTACTGGAACTTTGTATCTGTACACGGCGTCCCAATTGTTATCTCATAGTTTTGGAGCCAATAATAAAGGCACGGAAATAATCGACGTGTCAAAGCTAAAGAACAAAGTGGTGTTTTGCTTGATTGAAGGTACCCCCACCAATAACAAAGCAGTATTAAAGTTCACAGAGTTAAACAAGAGTTACACTTTTGATAAGTTCAATTTATGCACTTTGGTGGTAAAGATTAACCCTGCATATTTCAATTTGCCTTTGCCTAGCAGCAAGGTGAAATTCTTCTACCACTTATTGACAAATAAGCCAAGTGTGGTATCATTGAAGTTGGTCAAACATAACTCGTTTGATTTGTCGTTATCCAAAGTTGCATTTAGAAACTCGAACTTACATACGGTAAACTTTAACACCGGGGACAAAATAGAGTTTTATGATTACTACACCAAGAACATTTAATATATCACTGTGAATGGTTGCTTTTGGCATCATCACGTTTATCACTTACCCTTTCTTTATCATTTTGGTCACTTTTATCTGTACTACTTTTGTGGTGACGCTTGTCCCCACTTTTATCACTCTTGTGCCTGCGCCTCTTGTGGGAGTTCCCCTCATGCCTTCTCTTGATGAAATTCGCCATGGGGTCTGCAAAGTCGTCATCACCCATATGGTTTGATGGTTCCGTCAATTCTTCGGTCTTCCTCGTTAATGGAACACTGTCGATGTCTTTCGGATCCATGTGCTTCTTTCCCTCTATCTCCTTCACATCCGGTACCAATTTCGTGTAGTCGATCAAGAAATCGTCCTCAGTCTCGGTATCTCGCAACTCAAACCAGCAATGGTCTACTCTTATCTTCTTATCATATATTACCACCCCATTTAAATTGTCAACCGCAAGCACACATGATTTGAAATCCTGATACTTCAAGTACCCGAATCCTTTGTTCTTTGTCTCTCCAGTGTCATCCTCTTCTTTTACCAACTTTAGATGTGTGGGTATCCCAAACTGGGAGAATATTATCATTATATCATTATCCTTTAGTTTCGCATTCAATCCTCCAATGTATATGTAGTTGGAATCCTTATAGTCCATATGCCATGACGAATTGTCCAGAACATTGTTCGCTAGTTCCTGCTGGTTTATTCTATTGATTCTGTTGATGGCATTCATTATCCATGCAGACAGTTCTCACAACAGATCTTCTGGTAATTATTCGGTTGCGGCACATTTTTCTGATGAGTAGAAAAAAAAATGAGATGAGATAGTTTCCATCACTTTGATTATTATGGCTAAAAGACAGTTAGTGGAGCGGGACGCCGAGCCTGGATCGGACGAAGAGTTCGAGGTGACAGGGTTACTCGAAGGAGGAGACAGCGACTCTGAAGTCGACAGCGGGGACGATGCCAGTGAGAGCGAAGTGGAAGCTGAAGGAGACACCGTCTACCTTTCTGCAGAAGACGAGCCAAATAGCGACATAGAAAAGGACAACCAAGAGGAAAATGACTTGGATGATAGTGATGATGAGTTGAATGACTTGCTAGGTGAAGAAGATGATGTGAGTGTCAATTCTTCAGACTTTTCTGACGAACCAAAAGAATACATCAGTAATAAAGTTGAAACCATTTCCGATGAGATTCACACGAAGTACAGTGATGGTAGACCAAGAATAATCAAGCCAGAGATAAACCCTGTATATGACAGTGACGATAGTGACCATGACAATTTCAATACCATCGGAAACATTCCTATATCAGCGTATGAGGAAATGCCCCATATAGGTTACGATATAAACGGTAAGAGAATCATGAGACCTGCCAAGGGATCGGCCTTGGATCAGTTGTTAGAAAGCATTGATTTACCTGAAGGTTGGACTGGGTTGTTGGATCAAAATACCGGACAGTCGTTGAAATTGAGTGAGGAAGAAATAGAGTTGATCAACAAGATCCAAAATCATGAAAATGTCGACGACAACATAGATCCATATGCTCCAACGATTGAGTGGTTCACAAGAAAACAAGAAGTCATGCCTTTGACTGCAGTTCCAGAACCCAAGAGAAGATTTGTGCCTTCGAAGCATGAAACAAAGAGAGTCATGAAGATTGTGCGTGCTATAAGACAAGGTAGAATCTTACCACCATCGAAGGTGAAGGAATTACAAGAACAAGAAGCAAAGGCTCAAGAGTTTGATTTATGGGAAGATGAACATGAAGTTCAAGATCATATTATGAACCTTAGAGCTCCTAAGATGTTACCTCCTACCAACGAAGAAAGTTATAACCCACCAGAAGAATATTTGTTCAATGAAGAAGAATTGAAACAATGGCAGGAAAACCCAGAAGAAAGAACCACCAATTTCATCCCACAAAAACACTCTTCTTTGAGGAAGGTTCCAGCTTATCAGGACAGTGTTAGAGAGAGATTCGAAAGATCTTTGGACTTGTACTTAGCACCAAGAGTCCGCCACCAGAAGTTGAATATCGATCCTGATTCGTTAATTCCTGAATTACCATCTCCAAAAGACTTGAGACCATTTCCTATAAAATGCTCTACTATCTATGAGGGACATGAAGGAAGAATCAGGACCGTGTCGGTCCACCCTAATGGCTATTGGTTAGCTACCGGTGGTGACGATGCAACTGTCAGAGTTTGGGAGGTTTTGACTGGAAGACAAGTGTACAAGTTGAGTTTTGAAAAGAATGACGAAGACCATATTGAAAGCATTGAATGGAATCCAGATAGTAGTATTGGCTTATTGGCAGTGACATATGGTGAACATGTGTACTTGGTGGTTCCCCCAGTGTTTGGATTTGATATTGAAAATCTTTCCAAATTGAAGATTGAAAGTGGATGGGGTTACGACACGTTCGGTAACAAGAAGGCCACCGATCTTGAATTCGACGACGAGGAAGGTGAAAAGAAAGCAGAAAAGCCCACAACGAAGAAGGAAGTCAGCAAATGGTATCCTCCCAATGAAGAACAAAAACAACAAGGAATAGCATGTGTGATTCAATGTCAGAAGTCAATCAAGAGAGTCTCATGGCACAGAAAGGGTGACTATTTTGTCACCGTTTCGCCTGACGGAAGAAACAATGCCGTGGTTATACATCAAATCTCCAAGCATTTGTCTCAATCACCATTCAAAAAGTCCAAGGGTATCGTGATGGACTGTAAGTTCCATCCATTCAAACCACAATTATTTGTTGCATATCAAAGAACCATCAAAGTGTATGATTTGAGTCAACAAGTGTTAATAAAGAAATTGATGCCGGGGGCCCGGTGGTTATCGACTATCGATATACATCCAAGAGGTGATAACTTGGTGGCTTCTTCTTTTGATAAGAGGGTATTATGGCATGATTTGGATTTGAGTAACACTCCCTACAAAACTTTACGATACCACAACAAGGCTGTCAGAAGTATTGTGTTCCATAAATCAACATTGCCGCTCTTTGCTAGTGCTTCAGATGATGGTATCATCCATGTATTCCATGGTACCGTTTACGATGATTTGATGACAAACCCATTGTTAGTTCCATTAAAGAAATTGACTGGACATAAAGTTGTGAATAGTTTGGGAGTATTGGACTTGACATGGCATCCTAAAGAGCCGTGGTTGTTCAGTGCTGGTGCCGATGGTAGCGCTCGTTTATGGACTACCTAATTTCATTGTATACTGTACTATATATTTAGTCATAAATACTACTTGGACTTATATGCTTTCACTAGCACCTTATCCTTATACTCTGCAACGAACTCCGACCGCTCGCTACTGGCAAACATATCTTGGAAAATGATCTTGATATTGTCCACCACTCCTACGTTGTCGGGATGTAAGATCCAATCCCTCTTCTTAAATTCAAGAATTCCTTCACGGGTGGATCTACACTTGTATGCAGAAAACTGCTCGTAGTTTACAGTCCCCGTAAATAAGTACACACCACCTAAATCTTCATCATTCCTGAACCACCTCAATACACCTCTAGATTCGTAATCGTCAATAGTTAAATCTGTTTCTTCTTCAGTTTCCCGGATTATACACTGAAGAGGTGTCTCACCTGGATCAAGCTTTCCTCCTACCCCATTCCACCTGCCCATATGCGGTGCTTTCTGTCTGTTCAAAAGCAATATGGAGTCTGTCTCCACACACTCAATAAATCCCAAAGTGTACCTGTACAACTCGCCTGTCATTACTAAAGTTGAAATAAAACGCGTTCTGTTTTTGCAATGAGGGTGGGATATTAACGGTTTGTTTTATTATTTCACATAGAGGATAACATACCTGTTCTACTGTAACAGTAGAATATTCTGACCTCTAGCTATCTCTCCTGTTTTTATGGTATTTTTTGGGGTTATTTTACAATACTTATACTATATTGTTCTTTCTAGCAATAAAATACAATGAATCAATACTTTCGCAAATTTTGCAACCAAAATAATATTCAATAAAACATCAACATAATAAGACAAGTCAATAGAAAAGAGAGTAGAACTCTCAAAACTTCTTCTATAATGGCACCATCGATATGACTACACTACATTTTCCCATACAAAGCGTATAACATAAGGCCTATACTTTAGCAAATACATTAATAAATACACTACCCAGTCTATAAAGTTTGACGTGCGCGATCCAAATACACAGTTCAAGGTCTCCCGGGCCAATAACAGGGCCAATAGGAACATCCAAAGCAAAACAGGCTACGGGGAGAAATATGTCTCTCAAACACCACCACCCACTACCAAAGCTCCCCCGTCAAGAGCCATGACGCAATTGCGTGACGTGGGGTACAATTTCCACCCCCAATGGCTAAATGGAGTTTAGAACCAGAGTCATGATTTTTGTTACCATAGTATTTTTTTTGGCACCAAAACTGGAGTAAAAGAAAATATATGGCATCATAGTATGATTCAAGAGAAGAAACGATAAATGGTATAACGGAATATACCCAGACACTATACCCAGACCCATATGTTGACGGATCGGATCCAATGCACCATAAAAGTAGCTGCCTATGCACAACAAAATAAATAGGCTACTCTATTGTTTCTCGGTGTAAAACGCTCTCGCCTTTTCTCCAACCACAATGCCCAAAAAATATATAAATTACTCAACCCACGATTTTCGAAAAAATTTACTTTTACAACACGTAAACAGTTATTCATACAATGTCAATTCCTTACAGCGATATTCAAAAACAATCCAATGATTTATTGGGAAGAGATTTCTTCCACTTAGCCCAAGGTGCTGTTGATATCAAATCCACTGCTCCAAACGGTGTTGCTTTTACTGTTAAAGGTAAAACCGGTAAAGAAGCTATCAATGCATCCATTGAATCCAAATACTCAGACAAGGCTTCTGGTTTGACTTTAACTCAAGGTTGGAACAACTCCAACTCTTTGGACACCAAGATTGAATTGTCCGAATTGTTGACCCCAGGTTTGAAAACTGAATTAATCACCAGTTTTGTTCCAAGCGGTTCCAGAAACGCTAAATTGAACTTCTACTACCAACACTCCTTGCTCAACACCAGATTGTTCTTTGACTTATTGAAGGGTCCAATTGCTACCTCTGATTTGACCATCAACCGTGATGGTTTCATTGCCGGTGGTGAATTAGGTTACGATATTGCTTCTGCTAAGGTCAACAAATACAATGTTGGTTTAGGTTTCAAGAACCCATTGTACTCCGTTGGTTTGACCACCACCTCCAACTTGTCTGTTTTCTCCGCTGCTTACTACCACAAGATTTCTCCTTTGGTTGAAGTTGGTGCTAAAGCTACTTGGGATTCCGTCAAATCCCAAAACGTCAACGTTGAATTTGCCACCAAGTACAAGTTAGACGCTTCCTCATTTGTTAAGGCCAAGATCTCTGACTCAGGTTTGACTGCTTTGTCTTACTCTCAAGTTTTGTCTCCAGGTGTCACCTTAGGTTTAGGTGCTTCTTTCGACAGCTTGAAATTGTCTGAACCAGTCCACAAGTTAGGTTTCTCCTTGTCTTTTGCTGCCTAAACCAGCACGTCTTGTGTTTCTATAGTTTGATAAATGAAATAAGAACTTCTATAATCGATGCGCATCAAATAATTGGCATTTTTTTGGCTTTGAATAACCATGAGCACAGACAAGCCTATGTTGTTGGAGATATCCAGACCGTACCTTACACCAAGTGAAATATCACACTTACACTCGTTGACCATAGCAGATGACAAAAAAATCTTGTACAACCAGAGAAAGCATCAGATATTTCAGTATATCTTCCAGATAGTTAAGGTCTTGAAGCTACCATTAAGGGTGTTAAGTACTAGCATGATATACTATCAAAAGTATTATTTATTCAACCGGTTTGACGACTCGTCCGAGGACTTCACCGACTTGGAAAAGAATATGGAAAACGACCCGTATTCTCTTGCATTGACTTGTTTGTTTTTAGCAAGTAAAAATGAAGACTGCATCAAGAAGTTGAGAGATATACAAGTGGTGGCTAACAAGCTTAGAGATGTCAACTTGAATGAAGACCAAAACTACTTGGACTTGCAACGGAAGATTCTTTTGATTATTGAATTCAAGTTGTTGTCGGTGCTAAAGTTCAATTTCAACAATAACTCATTAATATTACCCAGTTTGGACACTTTAGTGGTACAGTTTGCTAAAATTAAACAGTTGAACTATCGCCAATCTTTGTTGAGTTGGTTGATTGCGTTTGATTTGATGTCTACCCCAATAAATTTGATGTTACCTCCCCATTGCATATCCTTAGGTATTATTATCATTGCTACCAAACTAGACTCAAACGAGTTGCAAACAACAGAACACATTGAAGATGTCACAGAGAAGAAAGGCCCGGCGATAAACAGGACGGACTTCAACTGTCCGGAGTTGTTGGTGAATGAATCTATTATATATATTTTGGATTATTATGTTCACCAGTACAATTTCTCGGTGTTGAAAGAATACTTGCCGAACATAAACCAGAAGCTAGGAAAAGAGCAGATATTTCAATTCATGAACTTGAAGTCCAAGTTCAACAACTTGAAGCTTATAAACGAAGTATCATGTTCCAAACAGTTGATGGAGAAGGACCAACATTTGAAGTTGCTTGATTATTCTGTCGGAGTAAAGGGTAGCACCAGATTCATATTGGGGAATAAAAGAAGAAGGTTCAATAAAGAGGCGGACCAGGTCAAGTAATGTACAATATGCAGTAATTTATATCTAAAGATTTCACTGGTCGATCTTGTAGCTGACTTTGGTGCCAACAGAATGCAATTTGGTTTGGAAGGTACTAAAATCGACCGATTCCACTTCCCCCGCCAATTTTTCATCTTCAGTATCTGCCCATTCTTGGGGTATATAATTGACGTCTGTTTCGGTGTAAACCAAGATGTTGAAGGTATACTCTCCATCGAGAACCGGCAAGTAAGTGGTAGAGCTAGTAATTTGCCGTATGATAGCTTGAATTTCCTTTTTGACAAGTTCTTTTGGTTTAGGTTCATCTCCCACATCTTCTGACACTATTTCTAGATTGAACTCCCATTTTTCTACTCCTTCGCCAGTATCCTTATCTATTATCACCAAAATGAGCTTTTTGAGCTTAGTGCCATACACCCACTTCTTGATTTGATTTAAGAAATGACTGATATACTGTTTCACATCATCATCTATTGTAAGTAGCAATGGTAAGTCATATTTCTTGACGGTCTGGAAATCATCGGACGGGTATATTCCCCTTTGAAATAGAATGTTATTTATGGCAAACTCAAAGTAGTCACATACGATTTTACTTGATCCTTTCAATGCTAATTTGGAGTCTGTCATATGTATAGGTTAAAAAACAACGCGAATAAAATGTACTTTAGTTACTAACAAAATGGTATGTGAATCATCAAAGCTTCGGAGAAATCAACTAACAACATAGTTTCATGGGGTCAAAAGGGAGAAATTGAACGAGGAAGCCAGAACCGCCAAATTGGAGAGAGACAAGGCCAAGATCACTCATTATCTAGATTTAAAAGAAAAGGTGTTTCAGGCCAGAGAGGATAAAAACTACACGGTTGATGCTTTGAACCAAATCACCGACTTGCTAATGCTAAATCCAGAGTTCTACACCATATGGAATATACGAAGAGAGACATTGGTCAAGCTTTTTGAATGCGGTGACCTCGATAAAGTGGCCACTTTAAATGATGATTTGAAGCTTGTGATGGTGCTATTCAAGCGATTTCCTAAGTGCTATTGGATATATAACCACCGGCTCTGGGTGTTGAAGCGGTTGGGAAAGAAAGCTGACTGGAAATTCGAGCTTGGGATCGTATCGAAGCTACTTTCCATAGATCAAAGAAATTTCCATGGCTGGCAATTACGACGGGTCATAGCAGAGAACTTGGAGAACACCGTAAGTAACAGCCCTTCGAATCAACTCATAATTAACTTGAATGAGTTCGACTTCACTACCTCGAAAGTGAACAGCAACATCTCTAACTTTTCAGCTTGGCACAATAGGTCGAAATTGATACCTAAGATATATGAATTGTATAAGCAGGTGGGGCCAGAAGTTGTATCACAGGATGAAAAATTACAGAAGCATGCTGAAATATTCAAGGATCCCGAGATTTTGTTGCAACACGAGATCAAGTTGATCAATACTGGAATGTATGTCGATGTGGATGACACGTCTGTATGGCTGTACTTATATTGGCTTATCACTGACAAGTTCTTCGTAAAGAACCTCGAAAGAGACACGTACATTTCCACGTTGGAGAATGAGTTGAAGGTGATCACAGAGTTGAACGAACTCGAGCAGTCCGACAATGGAAAGGACAATTGCTGGTGCGTCAAGTCGATTATTCTTATTCGGTGCTTGTTGATGTCAGAGAAGGATGAAACCGACTTATTGACTGATGAAATCAAGAAGTTGTTGGAGACATTGATTGAGATAGATCCTTTACGGAAGGGGAGGTATATCGACCAGTTGAACAACAAGGCAGGACTCTTGTACTAGGCCCCAAATCAGGTTATGGCGAAGTCGTGTATTCGTTATTCTTATAAATTCATGAGAGTGAGTAGCTTCGGGTATGCAAATGGGCGTGTGGGTGTCATAATACATAACGGCATTCAAATGTTGATGTGAAAACAGCGCTGGAACGGAGATAGGAAATCGTCTTCATCGTCACTTTCACTGCCGTCGTCCTCATCTCTGCTCGACTTCTCCTTTAGTATCTCTTCTCGTATACGTTTTGATTTTTCCATGGACTCGGGCCATTTCTTGGTCTTGGATAAAATTTCTTCCTTCAACTCGGAAGGAATCAAGTAGTCCATATCACCATCCTCCCACCATGCCTTCTGCTGAGGTGGAACCTCGTCGGTAGTAACGACAACGTCGTTGAAAGGATCTACAATGTACAAGCAAAGCATCTTCCTGTGGCCCGGTTTCGTTCTGTCGGTTAACGAAAACGAATCAAGACGATGTTGAAAAATATTTGGGAAAATCAATACCCTGTTTTCCGAACAACCCACCGATCCCATAACTCGATTCAACGGATCACCATCCTTTATGCCATAGAATTCTTCAACGTAGAAATCGTCACCGGTTTCGTAAAACGGTTCATCGTAAGTGGCCTTGAAAGAGATGTTAGACTGGCTGATGTTATCGGAGTCGTAGTAGAACACGATGGTGGCCACAATATCTTCGTTGATGGTGCCATCAACATGCCATGCCCCTCCCGGGAACACCGGAGATTCCGGAGTCAATTCAATATTTGTCAATTTCGGAATAACTTTCAAGTGCTTGAAAGAAGCCCGAAGGTTCAAGTGATTGGTTTTGGGAGGTTCGTATTTCACCCCGATGGGCTTCACATGGGCTTTTCTTAATTGGCGTAACTTCAAGGCATACTGTTCATCCTCCTCTTGATCTTTCACTTTCGACAAAAAGTCCCCGTCGTAAGCATCAAACGGATTAGGCACTTTCACTCTGGCAATTTGTTCCGATTGCAATCTGGATAGCACAAATTCTAATCCTGGAAGCGACAAATTGAGCACCGACTCAATTATACCGTACAACAGCTGGAAGTGGCGTGGATGAATATTGTTGATGTAGGAAGAAATCTTGTACCGGTTGGTGGAGGTGTCGTATTTGAATAAAGTGGGGAGCCACTGGTAATTCTTCTTGTAGAGGTGCTTTGACACACCCATTTTGAACCCGGGGATTTTCCTGGTATATGGAAGGAATCCCACTTTGTTGTGGGATACTATGGGACTCCTGTTGTACTGGAACGGATACAAAGACGGATGAACCAAATGAACTGTTTGAGGCTGATAAGGATCATAGTCCATCCCTTTGAACAGCTGGAGTCTGATGCTTTGGAATTTCAAGTCGTTTCTCAAGTCATTGGTAACAAGGGTATCACTGACAAGAATCCGGTCGTCAAACTGGATCTTGAAATTGCCGTTGAATCCGGGGAACTTGGTCTCCAACTGGTGATACCACTTGAGTTCCTGAACGGTGTATTTGAAAAGTTTCTCGAACAAATTGTTGTCCACATAGTCAAAGGACGACTGGACAAGGGACCGGAGTTCCTGTTTCAAGTGCATGTTATCGGCTGTGGAAATGGACGAAGACTGGCGTCTAATATGCCACGACATCAAGATGATAATCCAGTCCAATTTGGGAACCATGATTGGCCCCATATCCATGAACGCACAGAACCATGGGTGCATAAAAGGGGAAGGAGAAGCAGCACAAGTCATTGGTTTTCCAACTAATAGGCCATTCGTGGTCTTATATGTTATTGAGGCGATAAGGGTTTAAAATACGAGAAAACGCATGTTTAATATGGGGGAGATCCTAATCCGAGTACGAAAAATTCGTATTTATCGCCAATTCGGCAAAAAGGGAAATGATCAGCAACGATAGGCAAATTTGGTTACAGAGTTTCAGATTGCTATTGTACTGTGCATCATTAGACATTGTAAAATGGTGAAATGTTGCTTGTTTTGTAAAAAATGGTATTTTCATGTGCTTGAGTCTGCAGTGTTGCATTTTCAGTTGATGTCGTATATGAGAGTGTTTGTAAGGATGAAAGTATACGAATAAATTCGGTTGTAGGTATAATCTAAAATCCGTAGCACGACTAAGATCTGTATGTAAGAGTGTAGAAACGTCTGTGGCTGGCCTATATACTGGTATCTCTTGTCTATACCAGATCCTCTATGTATTTGCAGGGTGGTGTATCAAGTCATCGCGATGAAGTTGAAAAATCTCATTAAAAATATATTCAAGCTCATCAAAAATTTTGTTACATCATGGGATCCACAAAAGCTAGAGGAAGAAGAACACAAAAGAAGGAAAAGGCCGACGCCGAAGGGGTAGGGTTTGTAATTGACGAAGCGCCTGTGTCAAAAAGCCAAGATACCCCCAAAGAAGTCAGCGGTGAAGAACCAATGAAAACAACTTTCTTTGGGTTGGTAGACGCCAGTGAGATCGATTACTTCAAACAAGCAGAAAGTACCTTGAACATCAACGCATTCGACTCGGATGAAGAAAGAACCGGGTTTGTGCGTTCGGTGTTAGAGGAATGTAGAGGCAAGGAGTTGAAATTGGTGACGAATCAAATCTGTTCTAAATTGATGGAAAGGTTGATCATGATTGGAGGCGACAAGCAAGTGAAAGTGATGTTCAAGTCATTTTCCAACCATTTTGTTGCGTTGGCCCATCACAAGTACTCCTCCCATGTGTTGGAGACTTTATTTGTGAGAATGGCGTCTTTGATTGAGAAAGAAGTCATCGGCGATGAGGGTGCTGATTTGGACGCTGAACAAGAACAGGTGAATGGTGACGATGTTGAAGAATTGGATCAGGTCACTACTGAACACTTGTTCCTCCAGATGTTACAAGAATTCAATCCTCATTTACAATCAATGATTGATCATCAATATGCATCTCATGTGCTTAGGCTCATTATTTTAATTATCAGTGGGAAAGAACTCCCGTCCACCATAGTGTCAAACTCGACCTTAAGGTCCAAGAAGTCCAAGATTGCTCGTAAGATGATTGAGATCAACGATAGCGATATTTTCAATAGAGCCTTTCAAGTGCCGTCAGGATTCAAGAATGAAATATCTAAGATTATCAATCTGATAATTGCAAACAAGGACACCACTCAAATGAGGCTGTTATCGGTACATAAAGTTGCATCGCCAGTGCTTCAATTATTGTTACAGGTGGAAGGAATTGTGGACAAAGAAAGAACGCTTTGGCACCTTCTCTTCTTGAAGGAAAATGCCAAAGAAGACGAAAAAGAAGGTGCTTATGTGGAGTACTTGTTGTCTGATCCAGTGGGATCTCATTTCTTGGAAAGTACCATCAAAAACCAAGGTGTTCGGATGAAGTATATTGAAAGGTTGTACAAGCTTTATATGAAGGAACGGATTTTGAAGTTGACGAAGAGATCCAATACTGGAGTCTATATAATCCAAGCATTATTGTTCAAATTAAAGCCGGGTGAAGTGCAATTCATTTTGGACCAAATTATCCCCGACTTAGCTGACTTGATTTCCATTTCGGAGAACCAAAACTTGGAGCTTAGTACCAGTATTATCAACGCATCCATTCAAAGAAAGAACTACAAGAGGGACGAAATTATCAAGCAGTTATTCAAAAAGTTCAGCCCAAACTACAACCCAGATGCTCCAGACGATATCTTGAATGCTGAGTTCTTGGAGAACGTTTTACAATTGTCAACATCTACTTTGGGAAACACCAGAGACGACTGGCCTACCGCCGAAGAGAGAAGACGGGCTTTATTGCTTGAAAAACTTCTGGAGTATGATTACTCTTTTGTCATCTGCATTTGGTATAACTTTCTTGCTTTGCCTCAGGAAAGATTTATCCAAATGTGCATGCATGGTGTTTTTTCACATGTAGTGGAAAATGCCTTGATAGTGCAACCGAATGAGTCGAAGGACATTTCACTTTTGAGGAAGAGAATCTTGAATTTATTTCAAGGTAGTATTGTCAAGTTGTCCATAAACTCATATGGATCTCACATTGTGGATAAGTTATGGAACTTTTCAATATTGTTGAACATGTATAAGGACCGTGTGGCCAGCGAGTTACAAGCAGAGAGCCTGAAAGTCAAAGATAGTACTTACGGTAAGCTTGTGTGGAAGAATTGGTCTATGGAACTTTGCTGTAGAAAGAAATACGATTGGAAGTCTGTGATCAAACAACAAGAAAACGATTTCAAAGCAGCCGCTGCTTCTGAAGGGGAAGAGAGCACCAAGAAACCAATCGAGTTGAAGTTGGAACAACTCCGCAAGCAGAAAATGGGAAGGGATGCCAATGACGGTAATTTGAAATCCCAACAAAGAAAACACACAGACTCTTTTGAGTCTAATAAGAGAAGACGGTTTTAATTTGCATAGTACATTGTATACTAGTTAATATATTTACAATTTTGTGATGTGGTACTGATTCAAAACCAGCTCTTTCACACCAGTGGGGCTTTCAACTATGGGGTCTACGCCAGATTGGTTTTTGGGAAAGGCAATAACGTCTCGAATACTGCTACTACCCACAAGCATGGCACAGAGTCTATCGAATCCCAATGCCAACCCGGCATGAGGAGGACAACCCATGCTCAATGCATGCAATAAATGACCGAACAAATCATTGTAGTTATCGATCTTGAGAATCTCTTTGAAGATGTAGGTTTGAAGGAGCGGGTCATGAACCCTCCGACTACCACCGCCAACTTCCACACCATTGATGACCAAATCATAATGTTCGCCTCTTGCTTGTAAGGGGTCTGTGGCTAATAGGTCATAGTCTTGTGTTTGGACCATTGTGAAAGGGTGATGGGTAGATTCGAATCTGGTCATGTCATACTCAGGATACGGTTGAGATGCAGATTCGGTGATTTCAACAGGATTGAAAAGGGGAAAATCGACAACCCATGATGCAACGAATACTTTCTTGGTGTCGTATGAGTCAGTTAACTCGCCATTCGTTGATTCAATTTTTCTCTTCCATTTGTCTGGATAAGTAGACATCACCAACTGCCGGAACTTCCCCAATGGCGTAGGGTTCTCATAGGGTAATGCGGATCTATCAGAGAAAGCCAAAATGTCGCCAGGTTTCAAAATCAATGTTTGCTGAAGTTTCTGCTCATCGAAGCTGTCAGTCAATCTGAACACACCTTTTTGAACAAAGTCCTTATACCAGGTCTGCACTTCTTCCTGGGACTTCAACGATATCACAATAGGTTTCCGCCTCGAGTAGCTGTGTGTATCAGTCAAAACCTTGGGAATCTTGAACTTCTGGCTAGGATCAAATGCTTCTTTCAACACACAAGCCTCAAGCACGGGAAATTGGCTGTTTCTTGTTGACGTGAAATGTTCACTCAAGTCAACAAACTCGAGACTTGATCTGAGATCAGGCTTATCAATACCGAATTTGGTTAATGCGTCCATGTATGTGAGTTTGTTGAAATTCAAGTGGTGTTTAGAATAGTCGTTTATCTCCTGAAGATATCCACGTTTGTTCAAGTAATACACCGGTAATTCTGCAACTTGATGCCAGACATTGTAGATCAAGTCCTCCACCACCTGTCCCACTTGATCGCTGTTGTTGATGAAACTCATTTCCAAGTCCACCTGGGTGAATTCAGGTTGTCTATCAGCTCTCAAATCTTCGTCTCGGAAACATTTGGCAATTTGAAAGTACCTCGTGAACCCGGAACCCATCAAGATCTGCTTGTACTGTTGGGGAGACTGAGGTAATGCATAGAAAGCGTTTGGAGATCTAGTGGGAACTAGGAACTCCCGGGCCCCCTCCGGTGTCGACTTGAAAAGCAATGGAGTCTCAATCTCCAGGAACCCATGGTCATTTGTGAAGATATTTCTGATCAAATTGGCGACTTTGCTCCGGGTATTGAGCCGGCTCTGGAACTCCTGCGTTCTCAACTGTAAGTACCGGAACTGAGGTGGTAAATCTTGAGGATTCAAGTGCTTAAGCTTGTCTAATCTGGCAGCATCGAGGTTAGACTCATTCAACACTTGGTAATTATTGACCAACAACTCCCATTCTAGAGCACCTGATCTACTTTCCTTGATTTTAACGGTTCCTGTGACACTGACGCTTTCTTCGGGTATAGAATTTTCCAATACTGAAAATACCTTGTCATCAGTGGAATCAGGTGATAATATCAACTGCACTTTGTCACCATTTGTATCTCTTAGCTCAGCAAACGAGTTTTTGGCCATGACCCTTGGTTTTCTGTTCAAGTGTCCGTTGAGTGTCACAGCAGTTTCCAAGTAATCGTCCAATCTGCTGGTTATTTGGTTGATTGTATGCAGCGCTAGTGGGAAGTCAAATTTTTTCAATGTTGGTTCTTTTGGCGGTAAACTCATGGCATAACACCTCTTTGAACCAGACCTCAACACCAGACTTCTGTACTGTATTATGGGACGCCCGTGGAGTAAAGACCTAAGTATAGGGCTTTGGCTACACCATACTTTGACCATAGTTAGAAACTAGCACCAGAATAGTAGAAAGAGTTAGCGCGTGTCGCGGTAACGACATGAAGTACGAAGACATATTTTCGAGGTTGGAGAAGCAACACTTTTGTAGCAGATTCTGGTGTGTCGACTACCAGGCAGCTCCTATAGACTTCGTTGATTCGTGAATTGTGGTCTTGGGGCGGTGGAAGGGTTTACCCCTGCATGCAACCATAAATCTTATACTTGTCTTCAGGAACCATTTATGTGCAGGAATAGAAGTTGACATTAAAAAAGTGAGCTGCTGCGAATAATAAACCAGGCTATACTTGTTACACATGGACAATATTTAATATATTATGGTGGTGATCAGAGCGTTAAATTTACGATTCACCAAGGTGGTAATACTGGCGGTGGTGCTCATAAATCTCGTGGTTCTTATGGGTATCGTTGAGTATACGTGGAACGTGTCGAATATAGACTACAAGGCCTACGATTGGAGTATGGCTAGTTACATGACAGGACCATTGACGCCATTGGATACTTTCGGGTACGTCATCGAACCCAACAATGTCCAGTTTAAGTTCATCAACCCTAAGGGTAAAACTGGAACCAAGGAGCAGATCTTAGAACATAACAGCAAGAGGTATCAAGAATTCTTCAAGGAAAAGATCACAGAGCCCAAAGACGTTGATATAGAGAAGATAAGGCCTCCTGACCCCGAAAAGATTGACGAGTACGAAAGAGCCAATGCCACAATAATTGCATTGGTCAGAAACTCCGAAATGTTTAATATTGGTCAATCTATTCGGAAGTTGGACAAAGCCTTCAATAATAAGTTCAAATATCCCTACACCTTCATCAATGACCAACCATTTTCTGACAGATTCAAGAAAAGGATCCAGAAATATACCGATGCTCCAATAAACTATGTGGTTGTTCCAGAAGCTCTTTGGGATAAACCAGATCACATTGATAAGAAGAAAGAATCCAAGTTGATGAATATACTTGAACAGCAGAATACGGCCTACGCCAAAAAGGCAAGTTATCACAACATGTGCCGGTTCTATCTGGGTAACTTCTACAACGTCCCAGAGCTCCAGAAGTACAAATATTACTGGAGAGTGGAACCCAGTGTCAATTTCTACAGCGATATCAATTACGATGTTTTCAAGTACTTGGAGCTCACAAAGAAGGTGTATGGGTTCACTTTGAGTCTTTACGACATTGAGCAGACGGTGAAATCGTTGTGGCCTGAGACATTGAAGTTTTTGAACACGGGGAATAATCACCAGTATGTCAATAAAAATGGGTCGTTCCAGTGGTTATTGGAGAACCAGCAGAACCCAGACAAGAACAGTGCCACCGGAGGGTACTCAACATGTCACTTCTGGTCCAACTTTGAAATTGGCGACATGGATTTTTTCAGAGATGAAGCGTATTCAAAGTGGTTTGAACATTTGGATCAGAGTGGAGGATTCTACTATGAAAGGTGGGGGGATGCTCCTGTCCACTCTATAGGGCTTGCATTGTTTGCTGACAGGGCTAAGATTCATTGGTTCAGGGATATCGGGTACTTCCATGATCCTTACATGAATTGTCCTAACTCTGATCTTACAACGGGTTGTGAGGTTGGAAAGTTCAGTAGATGGAAGCATTTGGCGGACCAGAATTGTGTACCAAGCTGGATTGACTACTCTATGGACGCACAAGTATACTAGAGAATTGGCGTTCCATGGACATTGTATATCATAAACATTGTATAGTACATTAAAACAAACACTTGTATAACGTAAACATGTATAATATTATAGCACTAATAAATATTTTATAGTACTAGTAGAAACATTTTGTACATTAACTCATATATCATCTCTTGTTGCTAGCTATAAACTCGTTCACCTTCTCGTCCATCATGTCCGTCACCTTGATGTAAAGCGGATGCGTCGCAATACGATCGCTCCAGGCTGCTAGGTGTGGGTACGTCTTGAACAAATTGATCTTTTCCCCCGTAACCTCTCTTATTCCAACCTCGTTATCGAAAACATTTTCATAGACAGGAAACGTCAATATAATATCTGCAGCTGTCAACTTATTCCCCACAAAGTACCCAGTATCTTCAGTGATAAGCTGTCTCTCCAAAAACTCCATGTTTAACTTCCACTCATGAACATAGTACCCATTATTCAATCCCTTAGTTACCATTTTCGCTATACTCTTAAATCCTCTGGGTGCAATATTTTTTGCAACACTATTAATTAACATACTGATCAAAATATGTTGCAATGTCCCTTCGGAGTAGTGTAAGTAGTAGTCTACTCTCAAGCGGTCTTCTTCAGTGGTAGGATTCAAGGTATTGAAAGGATCGTAGTGTTGAAGAAGATATTTCATTATTAATCCCGATTCCGCCAATTTCAACGATGGCCTGCCATCTGCAAAGAAGATTTCCAAAATTGGGGCCTTTCCACTGGGATGTACTTGAAATAACTCCAGGGGACCTCTCCAAGTTTCGGGGTGCCTCAAGTATATCTGGACATCGTAATCTAGTCCTAATAACTCCAACATGAATAAGATCCGGTGGGATCTGGATTGGTCGAGCCAATGCAACAAGAACTTGTCTGAGGTGTTTGCCATAACTACCATTTGTGACGTTAGAAGGGGATGTGCTGGCTTATATAAATATGTTTGTGTGGGGTAGAATTGAGTTTTAATTTCAATTAAATTACCCAATTGGGAAATTTATAGTGCCGTAAATTTTAGCCGTTACTTACAACAAGAACGTTAGATTTTACGTACGTCATGTAGGAATCTATAAAGTGGGGAATGCCGTCACCTGGTTTGCACAAGTTAAAGTGCATTTCAAACTATATTTCAGACTATACAGAAAACTTAAAGCTTAGATTTGCTCTCGATAATCTCGTTGGCTTTCTTATAAGCAGGATCTTCAATCACGAGTCTCGACCATTTGTACAAGTTTGGATAGAGTAATTTTGGCGATTTCGGGAAGAGGCTTTCTCTTTGTTCTTGAAACACCAACTCGGCAAGCGGGAAAGACAATGCAATATCGGCACCTGTCAATTTGTTGTCGACAAAGTAACCCCCGTTGTTTTTAGCAGCAATGTCTTCCAAGTACTTCAAGTTCTTGAACATTTCAGCTCCAAAGTAAAGACCATTGATTTTGCTGGTAACTGCCCCCACCAAACTCTGCAAACCCCAAGGGGCCTGTGTTTTAGCAGTGTCAAGCACAAAATAACCCGTCAAAAAAAACTGTAAGGTTCCTTCGGTGTAGTGCAAGAAGTAACTGACATCACCCTTTCCCTTTTCAGTAGTTGGAGCCAATTTACCAGAATGATCAAACTCGGCAATTAAAAATTCAATGATTCTGCCGGTCTCGGCAACAACCTCGTTGTCTTTGCCTTCTCTAACGACTTCAACCACAGGGGACTTTCCTAAAGGATGGATTTTCTCGAGTTCTTTGGGAGCTCTGAACTTGGCGGTTCTGTGGTAAACCTTGACCTCATAGTCAACATTAAGCAACTCCAAAAGCCACAAAATTCTGTTGGATCTTGAAGCGTTAAGCCTGATATGTTAGTACTGCGGCATTGGCATGGTAATGGTTTGAGTCTACGTACCAGTGTAAAATAATTTTGGGCTGTGACATTTGAAAAGAAGAAATAGTTGAAAAAACAGAATTGGGGCCAAGCCGCCGGTATTTGTATTGTTTGAAGTATCATTTGCATTTGGCAATCAACGTTTTCTGGGACACATAACCAGAATCTCATATTACATAAGCGTGATTTTTTCTCAGTGCATACATAAAAAACGAGATGAGCATAGACTTAACCAACATGTCCGATAAGAACATTAGAAACTTGATCTTGGATGCCGGTCCCTTGATCACAGAGGCGGCTTCCACCTTACAGCAGTATGCCCAGGTGTTCTACACCACCCCCGGGGTGCACAGTGAATTGAAAGATGAGCAGGCGAGAAATCAGTTATTACTTTGGGGCGATAAATTACAAATAAGACACCCGAAAGTTCTGTCGATAAAGAAGGTGGAGGCGTTTGCTAAATTGACCGGAGATTTCTCGGTGTTGTCTGTTAACGATATCCATATTATTGCGTTGGCATATGAATTGGAGGTGGAGCAGAATGGCACTTGGAGACTTCGGAACTATCCTGGTGAAAAGTTGGACTACACTAAGGGGAAGAAGAAGGAGGATGTAAAGGGAGAAGAGAAGGAGGAAGAGAAACAAGAAGAGAAACAAGAAGACAAGAAAGTAAAGGAAGAGAAACAAGAAGAGAAACAAGAAGAACAAGAACCAGCAGCCCCCAAGAAGCCCAGAAGAAGAGGCGGAAAGAGGCAAAGAGAGAAAAGAGAAGCACAGCTCCAAAAAGAATTGGATGAGATGGAATCTGTTGATCTCGAACTGGTGGAAGATCTTGCCAGTCAAGTGCTGAGTGTGACGTTATCACCAGAAAGCGAAACTACCGCCATAGAGTCAACAGATCTCGATCAAGAGTTCGACGAGGCAGAGGATGATGGTGACTGGATCACACCAGAAAATCTCAGAGAGGAAATGTTGAAAGACGACAATGAAGACCGGGAAGAATCCAGCAAAAAAGGTCCTTTTATTAAAGTGGCACTAGCTACCGGTGATTTTGCCTGTCAGAACGTCACCATGCAATTGGGATTGAACTTAATGAACGCAATGTCTGGAAAGCAGATCAAAAGAATCAGAAATTATATGTACAGATGTCATGCTTGTTTTAGGTTGACCCCAGTTCCCAAATCAGGCCAGCCCAAACATTTCTGTCCTAACTGTGGTGGAAACACCTTGTTAAGATGTGCTGTGTCTATAGACAATATCACAGGAAAGGTGACCCCACATTTGAAAGCTAACTTCCATTGGATAAAAAGAGGTACGAAGTACTCTTTACCATCACCATTGAGTAAAAACCAGACCAGAAGAAAAGGAAACGGAGGATACCAGCACAACAAAGAGAACCGTCACAAAACATTACAAGACCCGCTCTTATTGAACGAAGATGATAAAGAGTATGCAAAGGCAGTTAAAGATGACGACTGGCAGAGAAAGCAGAATGATAAGTTGCTACAGGAGTGGATTGGCGGAGGGTCTGCTGACAACTATATATCGCCTTTCAATTCGATCCAGACCATGAGACCATCGGGGGTCAAAGTTGGACGAGGTAGATACGTTAACTCTTCTAGGGGTAGAAGAAAGTAGAAAGTAGACAAAGTAGATATAGTATCACGTGCCTAAAATGTCTGAATGTCGTTCTCTTCATATTTGCTACTCATTTGCTACTTTTCTCTCTTTTTCTCTGTCTCATGCTTGTTTTTTGCCACTGCATTTGTCAGTCTCTTTAAAACCCCCCTGCTTATCAATACTACCCATCTCCTCTCTCTTCTCGTATTCCATTTGCTCCCATTCTCTTCTCCTACTTTCATCTGCTCCTGTTTTGTTACTGCCTCATATCGCGACAAAAACAAAAATAGACTGCCTAGCATATCACCGTTGTAGTAGCATGACCCTGGCCAGCCAAGCCGCCGCTATGGCTGCCTTCAAGGCAAGCACAACCTCCACCACGAAAGAAAAAACCTTCAAGATCCCCGTGACCACTCACAACGAATCATTGCCTCAAATACCCAAACCTCCACATAAACGATCTGGGTCTACTCAGTCATTACCTCGAATCAAAACCACAATAAGCAACACCAGTCCCCAAAGAGCCAACGGAGCCAATGGAGTCAATGGCTCTTCGAAAACTATAAGCACCCCTGTAAGAAAATCGGCAAATGGTCGAAGTGTGTACGATCTCAGCAACGTCAGTTTGAAGAGTCCTGGGTCCTATTACGTCAAAACGCCCAAGGAAGAGCCCACATCAGAGGTGGAGTATTTCTCGTTGCCACTACACTCACTTATACGATCCCCCGAGGCACAGGGCCAACAACTGCTACAGGGCCTGCCCCAATCCCGTACAGAACCCACGAAATCCACTACCATGACGAAATCCACATCCACGAGGTCAAATTTGACTTTGAACAAAGCAAGGGCCCATGATACCATTAACAGCTTGAAACAATCCATTAACTCGAAATCTGTAGGGAAATCGCCACAGGAGAAGAGAATATCACAGGACCTAGCTCCTCAAGAGATGCTCAATAAAATAAAGCAGTCGTTTTCAGAGAAGGCCAAACATACGCCCACGGCAGATGTGAACAAGAATAGAGACCGTATAAATGAGATACGACAAAGCATTGATATGAAAAGAGTTACGACGCCGTTGAGTGGCGGGTTTCTCATGGATGCCGCAGACTTTCACGGCTTCGATACCCAGTCCAGTGGCAGTTTTTACAACGAAAAGGGGTACGAGTCCAGTGAAAATTTACTGTGCAAAGACGAACTGTGCAAAGAAGAGCTTGACAAAGAAGGACTGTTGCAGTTCAAAGAAGGAACATACAATGCAAACAACGGGTCCAACACCACTTTTGGGTCTTCCATCCTGTACCCCGGCTCCAATTCTCAACCGGCCATTGTCATCAATAATGAAGGCGATGAGTTCATTGATTTTGACGATCCTGACTCAGACTCGAGATCTGAAATGTCTCATGCAAACGCAACTGATACACTCCGGGAACCACATATCAGGTACCACAATCTGTCGAACGAAGCATTCCAAAAACCCATTACCCCAATACTATCACACACCAGCACATCTTCTCCTGTTTCTCCAATAGTCATCCCCCTCTCTCTGGGAGCTAGTGCCAGAGAGGTGGCATTGGGCAGCAGTGAAAGTTTGCATGTAGCTACTTCCCGGCAGAAGCTTCAATCGTTTGATAGTGCTTACACTTCCACGGATAGTCTCAAGTCCAAACCCAAGCGGAAACCACCGCCAATGATGGATGGATCCACCGCCAATGAGACAGAAACTGATTTAGAATCATATAGGCTTCTCAGTCCCCATATGCTCAATGATTCTGCTTCCAAGCGGTCCCTGGGAGACTTTGGGTCATCTGTTAGTGAATTTGACAAAGAGTTCCTAAAAGAATCTTCAGATAGGCTTCCACAGTTCCCCGGATTGGACGAGCGGGATACTCATGGGCCGAATACCAAAGACCATAAGCGTAACATTTTCAAAAAGAAGAATAATGTCCGGAACATCGACTTGCTGCTGGTTGACAGGAGCATGGACTTTCCAGGGACCCCCAGTGGATCCCGACCCGGAACACCTCTTTTAAACCATCAAAGCCAGCCGGTGCAGCTCAAAACCACCATGCGGAAAGCCCAAAAGAAAAAGAAGCTATTCAACGAAGACAAGCCGTGGAAGAACCACACCGACTTAAATTTCGTTACTGAGGGAGAGAGGAAGCGGTACGAGGGGCTATGGACAAGCAACAAGGGCTTGTATATCAACAACGTGGTGACTAAACTCAAGGGTGTCAAATACGATTCCAATGATGAAATAGCCAAAGACGAATCGGTACAGGAGACCGATGTGTCCACTAGAGCAGCCCAGTTGTCTTCCCAAAACACCCATGAATTAAGCAGGAGGCAGGAGTTCAACCAGTTCCATAACTTGGACCATGCCACTACTGATAACTTGATTTTGGGGGCCGTTGTCAAGCGGATTTGGAACAGAAGCAAATTACCAGAGGAAACGCTTGAGCAAATATGGACTTTAGTGGATTGCCGAAACGACGGGACTTTGAATAAGCACGAGTTTGTGGTGGGTATGTGGCTTGTTGACCAATGCCTCTACGGAAGAAAATTGCCCAAGAAAGTCGACAATGAGGTTTGGAGGAGTTTGGAAAGTATCGGGTTGAATGTGATTCGAAAGAGGAAGAAGTAGTTCAGCCATTAACCGAAAAATACATAACCAAGTTGTTAAGTTATTCCTGAATGTCGTACATATATTATTATAGAACTGGGGAAAATCTATTCTCGCTAAAAATTATTTTGTAACGCCATAAACGCCAAAGCATAATGAATTTAATGGACATGTTGAGCAGTGATGGCCCTGAAATGTTCCAGGAAGGTTCCATCAACAATATTTTGGACCAGGACTTGACCTCTGATCAAAAGAACATCGAACAACCACCAAATGGCGTGTATTATTTTCCAACTTTGTTAACAAACATTCAAAAGGACATCAACGAAATTTGCCTCAAGATCTTCGGCAATGAGTTGATCAACGAGTTGTACCAAAAGAAACAACGAGCCAAAGTCCATGGGTTGCTAGATGAAGACCAAATGGACGAGGACCCAGTTGATAGTGGCGATAGAGATGACAATCACGGGTTTATCAATTCGAAGCTAACATTTAATGAAAAGCTTGAGTTCGTATTTGAACAGATTGAAATAGCCACCAACCATCCAAACTTACTTGTGGACCACTTTTTGCCTAAGAAGTTGTTGTTGCTGGAAATTAATGAGAGATTGGTTAATATGTCAGGGAAGTTTTTGTTGTTTAACAAAATTATTGATTCTTTTTTGGATAACTTCTTCAGCAGTGTGAAATTTCCTGACATTCCGGTTTACAACATCTTGGTGGTTTCAGAAAGCGTCAAGGAGTTGGAACTCATCGAGGGTTTAATCATCGGGAAAGATTTGTACTATAACAATATCAGTACCATGAAACTTTACGATGACAACAGGGGTGTGCCCCCCAAATTTAACAAGGAGCTTTCTGTACCAGTTGTGCCCAATTCAGGCACTTCTTCCGATAACGAGGTGAAGCTTAGGCGGTCCCGAAAGTCGCCATTACATGCCACAAAAAAGTTCAAGCCCGTTATATGTCTTCACTTAATAACGACGCTGCAATTGTACAATAATTACACCTCGATATTGAGCCCAGACTTGCAGTTCAAATTGATCTTTTCCTTTGACAACAACATAGATAGCAAGTGTCCCAGCATTGAAATGATCCGAAATCAATATCAAAACGTCTACGAAAGAAACCCTGTACAAATTCCCATTATTTTACCGGTTCCAGCATACTCCATAAATCATATCCAGACCATCATGCCTAAGCCAGCACACGACTCATTTAATAAGAATGAATTGGTGAAATGGAAATACGATGCTTTGACTGCTTTGGTTTACAATCGATTTAACATATATGAACAGTCAGAAACGGATTTTTTCGTAAGGCTTTATGGAAAGAACATGAAGAAGTTTCACAGCTGGTTCTTGGATTGGGATTCTACCAAGTTTCCCTTAGCGGATGATGAATTCATGGGCAAGTTTACCGACAAGCTTAACACGAACGTCCACGAAGAAAAATTGATCAAAAGAATAAACGAAGTGCATTTACTCCCGATATTCGGTTCCGAGTTCGATGTGAACTTCGGACTAGACAATTTTGATTACAAGTCATACAAGTCAAAGTTCACAGATCTCTTAACCAAGAGATTCCAGCAGGTCAACTTATCCATCAGCCATTTGCGGGAAGATATTTTGCCGGATATAAGAAAAAGTGAAACCAAAAGACAACTTGAATACGACGAAGAAGAGAACACGATAGCCGAAAATTATAAGAGGTATAGGAGACTCAATGAGGATGCCAGTTTTGTCGAAAAGAAGCAAAACAAAGTTGAGACTGACTGGTCTAAAGTCAGTAAAGAGAAATCTGACTTACAAGAGAAATTTAAGGTTTTGCAGTCATTATTGGAAACCGAAGATATTGACTCAAAATTGAAGGAGCAAGCCAAACTCATAGAAGATCTCACCAACGAAGAGTCAAAACTTTCCCAAGAACTCACCAAAATATCAGAAGAGAACGATACTCTTCGGGTGCAATATCAAGAGAGCTCTTCTGAAGCATTACAGTTGTCGATTCAAACCCAAAAACTCAAAGACAGAAACAGCAAAATAGAAACCAAAAGTAATGGGCCAGGTGTGAAGGTATTACCTTCTTTGATCAAGAAAGACGATTTGATCAGCCACGAGCAATCGTACAAGAAGATTACCAGAGAAAACGAATTTTTGAAGCAGTATTTTGATGAAAAGTTAGAGAAATTGATCGGTGAAAGAAAGACCCTCATGGACCAGTCGTCTAGCTCCAACAGAGCCAACAACCGGGTCAGTCGAGCCTCTACGCCGTATTAATAGCCTCCATGCCATATTAATAAATGTCAAATAGGAATATTGTGCAAGCTGATCCTGCACAATTCTCTAAATGCTCGTATTTAAATTGTCTTGAAAAACTTACACACATTAATGTCAATTGATACGAAAGCTTTTCTTCAAAATAAGGTATATGGGTCCCCATACATGCCGAAAAATGCTTCGGAATTACTACAGTTCCTTCAATTGCAGTTTTTCCGGGGGCTGACCTACGGAAAATCACAATTTGCTTCAAACTACCTATCCGGTGATTTATGGGGTTATGTTTACTTATTACGTGACGGTATATTTATATTGGTGGTAAGTCAGTTTCTTGTGAAGTACTTGCTGATAATATCGGGCCATGGGGTGGTCAAGTCGGTCCAGCTACTTGTGCATAATGTGTTACAGAAATTATTCAAGTTGTTCTTATCATTGCCACCAATCAAGTCTCAAGTGGATAAAGAATTAGCCAAGACGGTGGACAAAATCCAAGAGACGGTGATTGTGAATGACTGTAATCTCCTCCAGTTTCCGGAATTGCCGGCGGGTGGATTGAACCACCAGGAAATCTTGCTTGAGTTGG
This sequence comes from Yamadazyma sp. yHKS699, assembly GCA_030580295.1. Lineage (NCBI taxonomy): Eukaryota > Fungi > Ascomycota > Pichiomycetes > Serinales > Debaryomycetaceae > Yamadazyma > Yamadazyma sp. yHKS699. The sequence continues at coordinate 162,581 of JAKTSQ010000011.1, read as the reverse complement.
ATAAGTTGCAGCACCTTAAGCACTCAGAGTGGAATAATGGCAGAGTCAGTGGAGCCGTGTACCACGGAGGCGACGACCTTTTGGATTTACAGTCTGAAGCTTACCGAAAATACTGTATTGCCAACCAGCTTCATCCCGATGTATTTCCTGGGGTCCGTAAAATGGAAGCCGAGGTAGTGTCGATGGTTTTAAGGCTCTTTCATGCACCGGAAACTGGCTGTGGTAGTTCCACTTCCGGAGGTACCGAGTCTTTGCTTTTGGCAGGTCTCGCAGCCAGACAGTATGCCAAGCTTCAAAAGGGTATCAATGAACCAGAAGTAATAGCCCCAGTTACGGTCCATGCAGGAATAGAAAAAGCATGTTACTACTTCGGAATGAAACTTCATAAGGTGGACTTGGATCCGGTTACATTCAAGGTGGACTTGAAGAAAGTCAAGAAACTTATCAACAGAAACACCGCATTGTTGGTGGGTTCTGCTCCCAATTACCCTCATGGTATAATAGATGATATTGAAGGATTATCTAAACTAGCAGTCAAGTTTAAGATTCCCTTGCATGTTGACGCATGTTTGGGATCATTCATCGTTTCTTTCTTGGAAAAGGCCAAAATCCACGAGACTCTTCCGTTGTTTGACTTCAAGTTGAAGGGAGTCACTTCTATTTCATGTGATACTCATAAATACGGATTCGCTCCTAAAGGATCATCCGTCATCATGTACAGGTTCAATGAGTTGCGAAGATGTCAGTATTATGTCTCTTCGGATTGGACGGGTGGATTATATGGCTCGCCTACTTTGGCAGGTTCCAGACCTGGAGCTCTTATGGTCGGATGCTGGGCTACTTTGATTAATATCGGTGAAGAAGGGTATACTAATTATTGTCGGGATATAGTAGGAGCTAGTATGAAGTTGAAGAGCACCATAAAGTCTGATGCTGTTCTTTCGAAGTATGTTGAAGTCATTGGTGACCCTATTGCATCAGTGGTTTCCTTCCGGTCCAAAGACAAAAGCTTCAATATATACCAATTAGGCGATGTCTTGACCCAGAAAGGATGGCATTTCGCTAGTTTACAGAACCCGGCTGCTTTACACTTTGCATTGACAAAGCTAACTGTTGATATTATTGATGATCTCATTCAAGATTTGATTGAATGCGTTGGAGTTGTAGCTGATAGCGACATTAAAACTGAATCGGATACGGCTGCTATATATGGAGTTGCTGGGAGCGTTCGAACTGTTGGAGTGGCAGATAGAGTGATTGAAGGGTTTCTTGATGCTCTTTATAAGTTGTAGGTTTTAAGGCTACAACTGATAGGAAGACTTTGTTGATATGTTCGTTTTATTACTTCTATATAGTTCCAAAAGTTCATGGTTTCTCTGTTCCCACCTTCTCCGACCAAATCTTCTCGGCTTCAATGATGGTGTTGTTATTAGCATTCATCTTGTTAATGGTCTCCATGTACTCATCGTATTCGTCACTATCAAAAACAATTCCTCCTCCGGCTTGTAAATAAGCCACACCATCTCTGTACACCATTGTTCTTAAAGCGATACATGTGTCCATGGTTTTACCATCGTACCCCCAGTGCCCAACAGCCCCGGCGTAAATCCCCCTCTTTTCCTTCTCTAACTCACCCACTAATTGCATGGCTCTAACTTTTGGTGCTCCGCTGACAGTTCCGGCAGGGAATATAGATCTGAAAGCATCAAATCTGGTCTTATCTTCTCTCAAGGTCCCACTGACTTCAGAAACCAAGTGCATGACATGGGAAAATCTCTCAATTGTCAATAATCTATCGACACTATTCAGCTCTGGTGTACAGACTCTGTTAACATCATTTCTGGCCAAGTCCACCAACATAATGTGTTCGGCCCGGTCCTTCAAACTAGATCTCAAAAGAGCAGCGTTGGCTTCATCTTCTTCATTGGTTTTTCCTCTCTTCACTGTTCCTGCTATAGGATGAGTGATAATCTTGCCTTTATCATCTGATTTCACCAACAACTCTGGAGATGCTCCAATTATTTGAAAATCAATCATATCGATATAAAACAAGTAGGGCGATGGGTTGACGGTTCTCAAATGCCTATATATGTTGAAAGGATGCAAAGACGTAGGTCTGGCAATCCTTTGCGAAGGAACGGCCTGGAAGATGTCTCCTTTCAAGATATGGTCCTTTAAAGTAGTAACATGGTTTTCGTATCCCTTTTGTCCAATATTTGAAGTGAAACTCTGATTTTCTTTGATCGGAGGTTGCACAGGGTTCAACTCTGCTGCCAGAATATCCGCTTTGAGAGCCTGTTCAATCTCGGTGATCTTAGCCTTGGCAACTTCAATTTGAGCTTCCACATCTGCCACCTCGTTGATTTCCACATTGTGAATCACCTGAAATCTCTGGTACACGTGATCAAAAGCAACAATTGTATCACACATCATCAATACCGCTTCGGGGACCTTCAACACATCCTTTAATGGTCTGCGGGTGGTGGGTTCGAAATACTTGATGCAATCGTAGGAAATATACCCAATAGCACCTCCACTGAACTTTGGTATACTTGGAATAGGCACCTGGTCATACTTACTCAATTCTTTTTCCAATATAACAAGAGGGTCCACATTGCAATACTCGTCTGGGAAAATAGCAGGATCGTCACCCGTTTTTATAATCTTTCTTGGGTTCACCCCAATGAACGAATATCTATCCACAGTATCTCCGTGCACCGACGATTCCAAAAGGAAAGATGGTAGCCTTTTGGAATTGTTTAACTTGGCAAGCTTGAGGTATGCTGAGTATACCGTAAGGTCGTCGGCAGAAACGTATTTGAAAAGTGGATAAAGCTTGATTTTTCCGTCGGGAACCTGGGATTTCACCGTCGATTTCAACGTCTCGGCGGAAGGTTGGACATCGTACTGAATTGTTAGTACACCCGTACAATATTTAGGTGGAAAATACACCAGTGAGGTAGAGAATAGTACATACAAACATAGTTAACTTATATGACACAATGAGTTAAAGATGAAAAATTATTCATGCGAATAAGATATCATAATTATGTACAGGATCTATTGAATCTATTTAATATGCTGGAGACTCTGCCAAAACACAAATTTGTTTGACAGGGTCAAGAAGAAGGATTTCTTTGGACTTGAGGACTGTTCCTATGGTGGTGCTGTTGTCCTGGCTCAGTAATATTTCTGCCTCGATGTTCAAGTTTTTGACAAAGCACTTGAAAATGGTATACGGTGAATCTGGTAAAGTGTAACCGGAATCTGTCACCACGCAGTCAAGGTTCAAGGGAGTGGTGCTAGTAGTTGCATGGAGGTGTTCCTGTATTTTCTGTAGCGTCAGATATTTAGCAACGACATTTTGGGCAAATTTGTTCAATTGTTTGGCATTTTGGAGATTCTCGACGTGCTTTTCAAGAATGTGGGGGGGAAGAGGTCCATTGACATTGTAACCAAACCCTTTGAGGAACGAGAGTTTACGGCTCCATTCATACTCGTCTTCCTGGCTGTTCATAAGTATTTTTGCCATGAATAAAGACTGGAGATTGCTCAAGATCTGGAAATGGTTTAATAGCACACCAAAGCTGTCAGCAGGTGTCAACATGGGGATGTAACCATGCTCTAGACCATCGGGCAAACTCCTACTAGCATCCACTCCCAAGATTGGCCGAGAAAGATAGTTCTTGCCTATGAAATAAGCGGGTAACGAAACGTGCCCTTCACTGTCTCTTGAAACCAATGTGTGGAAAAAAGATGTGGCTCCATAGTTGGGCAATAACAAGTTGTTATGGCTGACCAAAACCTCGTCTGTTAACTTCCCCGTGGTGTTTGGTTCTTTCAAAATACCTTGACTTTCTTGAAGAACTGGTATTTCATGCATTTTGCAATACTGACCCGTCAAATTGCTAACAAACATGTCGACTTCTTTGATGAAGAACTGGGCCTTCTTGTTGGACTCGCCTGGGGGGATATTAATGGCACCGTTGATGTTTCGAACACTGAAATGCGATTTCAAAACGTTGTACATGAATCCCAAGTTTCGGTAATCCCCATTATCTAGCCTGCCTTGTGCCTGTTGCGGTTCCGACCGAAATAAAGTGAAGGGCAATGACGTTTTCTTTCCCTCAAGCAACGTCTGTAACTCATCTGAGTCCAAAGGCTTGATAGGAACACTAGATATGTCATCGAGCGAGAACTCTACCTTATTATCAAAGTCCTTGAAGGGATTGCCTTCAAACGTGTTGTATTTGAACGATAATGTCAAGCAATGCAATCTCTTGGACGACACAACTTTCTTCTTCGCTGGTGTCAAGTTGAGATCGCCAACCATCTTGAACCCTTTTTTTATCTCTTGCACGAACTGCTCATCAAACTGGAACATATTGGTTACGGTGTCTTCAAACAACAGAACTGTGTTTCCAGGTAGTACTGTCAGTTCCTGCATATGATTTGACAGTGACATCTCGTTGAATGTTCGAGACTTGGGGGTGAGTCTTGTTATCACTGCTGGAATGTGAACATTTATATAATAATTTCTGCTGTTGATCTGTTGAAGCGATACCCCGACTTTCAAAGAGCCAAAGGACAATCCGTAAATGATATCGGTATTTCCGAACCGATTGCTCCGGAGATGTTTGAATAAATCGCCCGTAAACATGTCCAGTTTTGCTTGATTGTTACTTAACTTTGGCCGCATCTCTTCCACACTCGTCGAAGACACCTTTTTTGCAATCCTGCTACGTCCCCAGAGATTTAACGACGCGTGGAGATCCGCGGTATCTGTGAATATGCCGACTTTCTGGAGATACAAAATAAGGGCATCGGAAGAAACGTCATTGAAGATGTCTACCTTTCTTAAACCCTCAAGGACTTCATTACGGGGGTACAACACCATAAACTTGATCACATTGATAACATGAATATAATCCTTCCCTTCCCATATGTTGAAATACAAATGCAAATCGTTCAACGACCTTCGTTTTTCAGATGTTTGTTCCATAGTGAATTTATTCAAGAATTTGTTGAGTTCAGTTAAATGACGAGGCGAGTTGACGGTGTCCATGAATCTGGATATGGATTTATGGAGACTGAAAGGTAGCAAGTATTGTTCTGGCTGTCGACTCAAGTTGTTGGACATGCCCTGCATGACGTTTGTAGTTTGTAGACACGGATAAATGTCTGGTACCAAAAATTTGTCGTAGGATCTAGCAACACTTCTGTGGATGGCCATGTAAAGACAGCACTGAGTGAAGTATGTGAAGCTAATAGCTTCTCGTTGAGCTTCTTCAAAAGGGAGTGCATCTGCTAATTCCCATATAGTTTTACTGGTCATATAATGTTCAGCACCATCTTGAGCGTACACCACATCCAAGAGTTTTTTGGGGCCCATTATCATGTCGTATATCTCGTCACATCTGTTTGCAAGATATGCAAGGATATTCACCACCACATTTCGACTGTAGTAGCTTACATCGTGTCTATTTTCTATGATCAACAACGATTTGATCCAATCGGGGTCCATGACTCCATGCAAGTGTAAAGTCACATCCTGTGCATGAACAGTCTCAACGGTGTTTTCCGAAGATAGCAACACTAGCTTATTGTGGTTATTATTGAATTTAGACATAGCTTCTTGTAATACCAATCCAAGCCTGATACAACCATCTGCACCTCGAAACTGAATTATTGATCCAGGTATGGGCGCCTGTGTATCGTTTGATTCAGCCACTTCCCTGTATGATGGGACAGCAGCATACGACTTCTGGAGAATGAGGTCTTCGATGTCAAACTGTTTCATGGTCAAGTTTCGGGTGAATGAAGGAATGGAGGAAGGAACACTTCGACTTTGATAATGCTTCTTGAGCTGTAGACGAAGCTCATCCTTGTACACCGGATAATCGGGGAGAAATGCTGGGTTTCGGGACTCTTTGTCTGTAATGTCATGGGTTGTGTTCTCGTAGAAGAACGGAGCTTTCTGGAGCTTGTTGAGCCGTGAAGATGTGTAAGAAAGTAGTCTGTGGGTTGGGGAATGTAGTCGCAGATACCACCGTCGTACTTGTGGATGTAGAGCTCGGCACGACATTATGTAAATTTCTAGTGTAGATTCGTGGGTTAATCTTGTGGTGATAAATAAATTTATAGATTGAGACCGCGATGAGAAGAATCAGATATACCATAAATACCATAAATACTTGCGTCAGCTCCATCTTTGAACGATAACAGCATTCTTCAACTTTGCGTCTGCAACCGTGACGTCTGCTGAATCTTTAATTGGCTTGACAGGGAATGCATGGGACAAGATGAACGACCTGGATACGTCTGAAAATTCGTGGTTCCGTACAAACTCGTAAACCCGTGATATAGAATCGGTGGAGTTGAACTTATAGCTGACTCTTTTACCATTGGCAAACCTAATTTGAACGGCGGTGTCACCAGCAACTTCCGGTTCTGGGTTTTTGCTGGTATCAGTTACAGTAGCTGTGGCTCCGGGTTGTGGTTGTGGTTCACCGATTGGCTCTCCAGGAACAGGGGAGCCCAACCTCATGCCAGATCCACCAAACCCACCAGCCTTCTTTTTTGGTGGTTTATAATCTTCGTCGGTTTTCCTAACCACACTGACATCGACATCTTGGCCAAAGTCCACGTTCAATAACGCCAAAGGCACCCGACCCTGGTTCAATTCCTGGAGCAATGACGCATTTGAAGGGTCATCGTACCGGTGTAGAGGACCGTCGGCTACCGTGAACCCTTGTTTCCAAAATATAATTTCTCGATTCACTTTTTCGAGTCTTTTGGGTAAGTGTGCTGTAGGATCTGGCACGGTTTGACTGGGGTTTTCACCGTCACCTAGTTTGAACCCAGTTCCTGTGAACTTGGGCATTCTGGGTTCCTCATTCGTGGCAGATGGTCTATCATCTGGCTCTTGGGCCTGGTCTTTTGCTCTTTGAAATATATGGTCGATTAGCGATTTACCCGTCTTCTCTCTATCCTTATTAGGATCCTCTACTTGCAAAGCAGACTTTTCTCCGCCCGTGAAGAAGTTGGTGTCAGTCTTGTCGTCCTCTTCATCGTCGCCGTTCAAATCTCTGAAGGTTCTTACGCCACTTTTAGGCTTTTTGGGTTTATTGCCTGATGGACGGGACGTGGTGGTATTTGAGGCAAAAAAGTCCTCAATCGCATTGACCAAGTCATTGTCGTTTCTGGCCAAGTACTGTTCTGCCAAGTTCTCGGAAGAATGTGTTACAGCCACAAACTGCTCAATTAATTGTGCTTGATCTTGATCCATAATACTTCTGATGGCAAATTTAACAGAAAATTAGATGCGAAAAATTAAGATATACAAAAATCTACAAAAACCATTTTCAAAAAAATCTTTGAATTATATATTAGACCGATGTTGAAATCCCATTTTAAAAACCCCAAATAATAACAAACTATGAAAACAAGTATAAAAAGTAAAAGCAAGCTGAGTAAAAAAATAAGTAAATTTTTGATAATAATTGATCAAATTACATTAATGTTGAATAAATGCAATATCAAAGGATCATGGCATCAACAATGAATTGAAGTGCAAAAACCCTGGATGGGGGTTCCTAAAATGTAGTATCTTAAGATAAAAAACACAAATTAAGCATTGCTTAATATTGTTCACGGAAGTGCTTGGCAGCTTCAACCATATTGGTTAAAGATTCTCTAACCTCTGGCCAGCCTCTGGTCTTCAAACCACAATCTGGGTTAACCCAGAATTTGTTAGCACCGTAGACTTTCAAGATTTCACTGATTCTCTTGATGAATTCTTCCTTGGATGGAATTCTTGGAGAGTGAATATCGAACAAACCTAAACCAATGTGGTTAGGGTAGTTGGAGAATTCTTGGATGTAATTTGGATCGTCCTTCTTGGAGAATTCAATAGAAACGACATCAGCATCTAAAGCCTTGATATGGTTTGGATCCAAATCAGAGTAACAGAAGTGAGAATGGATTTGAGTAGAATCTTCAACACCAGAAGTAGAAACTCTGAAAGATTGAGCAGCCCATTCTAAGTAGTCAGATCTTTCTTTACCAGCTCTCAATGGTAAACCTTCTCTTAAAGCAGGTTCATCGACTTGAATGACAGTGATACCAGCTTTTTCCAAATCAACAACTTCTTCTCTTAAAGCTAAAGACAATTGTAAAGCTTGTAATTTTTGAGAAATGTCATCTCTTGGGAAAGACCATCTTAAACAAGTAACTGGACCAGTCAACATACCCTTCATTGGTTTAGAAGTAATAGATTGAGCGTAGACAGATTCCTTGACAGACATTGGTTCACTTCTGGAAACATCACCAACAACAATAGGTGGTCTAACGTATCTAGAACCGTAAGATTGAACCCAACCGTTTTGAGTGAATTCGAAACCGTCCAATTTTTCACCGAAGTATTGAACCATATCGTTTCTTTCTGGTTCACCGTGAACCAAGACGTCTAAACCGATTTCTTCTTGGAACTTAACAACTTCAGCAATTTCTTTCTTGATGAATTCGTCGTATTGTTCAGCAGTGATTTGACCCTTGTTAAATTTGTTTCTGTTGATTCTGATATCCTTGGTTTGAGGGAAAGAACCAATGGTGGTAGTTGGGAACAATGGCAACTTGTACTTTTCTTGTTGAACTGGTAATCTAGTTTCGAAAGGAGACTTTCTGGTAGACATAGATTCATCAATTTCAGCTAATTTACCTTGAACCTTAGGGTTGGTGGTGATAGAAGATTCCTTTCTGGATTTGATGGAAGCAGCGTTAGCAGCCAAAGCTTCAGCAACATCTTCACCTTTAGCAGCCTTAGCTAAAGTGACAATTTCACCGACCTTTTGGGTAGCAAAAGAGAACCAGTCTTTGATGGTTGGGTTCAATTTAGATTCAGAAGCCAAGTCGACAGGAGTGTGCAACAAAGAAGAAGAAGTAGACACTAAAACTCTTTCAGCACCAACCTTAGCAATAGCCTTGTTGATCAAGTCAGAAGATTTAGCGAAATCGTTCTTCCAGATGTTTCTACCATCGACAACACCAACAGATAACAATTGTTTGTCGTTCAAGATGGCAACAACTTCGTCGAATTGTTCTGGAACTCTAGCAAAGTCAAAGTGGAATCCAGCAACTGGTAAGTCCTTGATAGCAGCCAAGTTTGGTCTGACGTCACCGAAGTAGGTGGTCAAGATGATTTCTGGAGTGGTTTCATCAACTAAAGATTCAAACACAGCCTTATATTTAGCTTGAACAGATTCTTCCAAATCCAAAACCAAGATTGGTTCATCGATTTGAACGGATTTGGCACCAGCTTCCTTCAATTTAACCAATAAAGACTTGTAAACTGGTAAGAATTTTTCCAATAAGGACAATGGCTCTAAGTCCAAAGAGTCCTTGTCAGACTTACCTAAGTACAAGTAAGAAATTGGACCAAAGATAACAGGTCTGGTTTCGATACCTAATTCCTTAGCTTCCAAGTATTCGACAACTGGCTTTAAACCGGCTTCTTCATTTAATTTGAAGTCAGTAGAGTGGGAGAAGGTTGGTCTGACGTAATGGTAGTTAGAGTCAAAGAACTTCACCATTTCCAAAGCAGTAACATCGACAGCAGCAGTAGTTTCAGTGGCTTTCTTTTGTAAACCTCTACCCATAGCGAATAAAATATCAATTGGGGCCAAGTCGAATTTCAAGTATCTGTCTGGGATAACGTTGAATAACAAAGACAAGTCCAAAACATGATCGTAGAAGGAGAAGTCGTTGGATGGAATGATTTCCACACCAGCAGACTTTTGCAATTCCCAATTGTGTTTTCTTAAGGCTTTACCTTGATCTAATAAAGCATCAACGTTAACCTTACCGCTCCAGTAAGATTCGGTGATCTTTTTCAATTCTCTTTGACCACCAATACGTGGGAAACCTAAAATAGCAGATTGAACCATTATTAATAAATAATCTTATGATTTGATTATAAAATATAAACGACGAAAAAAAAGTGGATTCGACGTTGATTTATATACTTGAATTTTTCAGCGACATAAAAAAAAATTTCCAACGTTGTCGATTATTTACAATATCACGTGGTCATTTTTGACTCTTCGTCGAGCAGAGTTTTTTTTACCGGTAGCGGAGCCAAACGACAGGAACGACATACGTCCCAATTTGGTACTGTGGAGGAGATGCCGTACACGACAGAGATGACTTTTATTTTATATTGTTCCTAATGGCTTTCGAAGCCCATAAAACCAGACTATTGTATTTATTATGTGGTCGTCGTATAGTACAATTCAAGAATCAGAAAGTCATAGCTGAAAATTCGAATAACTGAAAAATCAGAATATCTGAAAAATCAGAAAGTCAAAGTGGTTGAAAAATGGCTGAATAGTTCAATCAAAATTATTCTTCAACCTTTGGTTCAATGGACTTTCTCAACTCAACAATTTCTTCAACCACCTTATCCCTCTTGTATAAACCGTATCTTCTAAACTGCTTCACGGCTTCGTTAATATCCACTTCTGGCTCATTAATGTGACTCTCGAACAATCCAGACAATTTGGCCAAGTAAGCGTAGCTCAAAGTGAACTTAACATCGTCTTTGTTTAACAAATCAGCCAAAACCGTCTTGGAAGTCAATGGGGTGCTGAATCCCTCACCGTCCTTCAAAATAACCCCCAAGTTCTTCAAGGTCTTGAACAATCCATCTTGATGGGCTTCAATCATCGATTTGTACTGTTTGATTCTGTAGTTTCTGTAGTTTTCTTTATACTCTTCAATGGTAGCTCTCTTGGATCCAGTCCAGCCCAATTCCAACAACTCCTCTCTGGTGATATCTTTCTTAATCTTTGGTCCCATGAATTTCAACACCTTTGGTGGGTTGAAAATTCCTAAGTATATAAACAAGAATAAGAACACAACCTTGATCAAATGGAACACAAAGAAGATAATTTGAGGAGCAATACCCAATTCTTGGTCCAAATCCTCTGTGAAGGTAGTGGCCAAGTCGGGTTTACCAGCAGCCGTCAACAAGAATCCCACTAATTTGGACATTTGGTTCGTCAAGCAAATTCCGGGGGTAGGACTTATAAAGTCGGGCAAATCGGTGTATAACCAAACCAATAAAAATGAAACAAACGCATAGTATTGGAAATCGTTATGTTGCCAGACTGGGGCAATTAATTGGCCTGGCCAGATTTTATCCCCGATCTTATCGGATAAGTTAACCAGCTTCAAGAATTTTTCCTTAGTGGCCTCTTCAGTGAACAACAAAGCACCATCTTCTGTCAAATAACCAGGATTGGTACTGATCTTGAACCCCACGGGTCTTTGTGAGTAGAAGACCGAGGGTCTTAAACTAATAGGCAAAGTGCTAAAGATCTTGAATAATTCTTCAAATGTGGTGTTCACATTAATTTGGAAACAGTAGTCCTTTTCGTTATCATCATTGAACCGGATGTAGCACTCCAAGAATCCGTCATCGGTTTCCTCGACGCTGTTGAGAATCTTTTCTTCTTCTGTCGACATGTTTCGTCAGTATACTATAGGTGAAGGCAAAAAGTGAAAAATCGGTCCTTAGTTTTTTTGAGGAATGGACAATTTTTCTAGTATTTTTTAGTGGGATGATCAAAAATCTTCCCCACTAAAAATTTCTTTTAGTTTCGGCGGAGTTTCTAAAGGCAGATAGCTGAGTGCGTAGAGATGTGCCAATACCATGCCGCTAGTCTTGTCTGGAGCTACTCGTATTAAAAGAGGACCGTATGCCAGTATCCGGAGAGATTGAGGGAGTCCGAACACCACAGTATACAGGACGCGTCGTGGTGGGGCAATTTGGCCGTGGGGTGGAGTTTTTTGGGACTTTAGTGTGCAGTGCGGGTAGCTGGTGTACGGATGTTTAGCTAAAAATCTGGTGTGCGGATGTTTGGTGTAAGGTTTATGTGTCACGTGATTATACTGGTGTCAGGATCAAATCGCCAAGGTCTATACCACTTTTCTTGTCTCGGAAAACTCATATTAACGCCACTACGTCCTTATCTATCATCTCTGGTATCCCATACTTCACGCTAACTAGACTCGCCAAAATCCACGTTGAGAACCCTGTCGAATATAAGCACTGCCATAAATTTTGTCGTTAGCTTTATTCAATTTTGAACCCGAGATTCGTGTAACAAAAGAAAAGGGCAAGAGTTTTTAACACAGTTTTAGTGTAGCCCATCACGATTGAATTCTTGTCCTTCGTAAATACGGTGACGCATGAATATGCTCATAATGATAGGCACCAGAATTTGGCTCCCCTTTCGAACTTGTGCCACCAAATGATGTCTCGTGTTTTCGTGTTCACGGTGCCGAATGGGGAACCGTGCCTCCTATAAAAATGCCTCTGCCCCAAATGCCAGTAAACCCTTTGTTAACGAACGAAATGCCCCAAAACTCGTCATGGACGAGGTACACGGTACGCGTATATCACACGAGAAGTTGTTTCCTGGAAAATCCGCCCTTGGACTCCTTTACGACTACCTCCTAAACCATCTTCTGCCACTAGATCCGATTAATTTTTTCCGTCTTGTTTTTTTTTTATCTATTTTAAGCACAAAAGCGAATCAAATTGACGGGCTTTTTTTTTATTTTTGGGAAACTTGAATTTTCAGTATTTTCATTTTCGCTCATAATATAAACGGTGTATTTCGTCCATTGATTTTTTTGACGTTTTTTAGCTAACAAAAGAAGACACTTGAAATGTTGTTCACTTCTTTATTCTCAAAGGCTTTTGTCTTGTCTTGTCTTTCTGCTATCTCCTTAGCTGATGACTTGCCAGCTATTGAAATCGTTGGTAACAAATTTTTCTACTCCAACAATGGATCTCAGTTCCTTATGAAGGGTGTTGCTTACCAAGAGGACACTGCCAAGGCCGATGGTGACGACTTTGTTGATCCCTTGGCAGATGCCGATAACTGTAAGAGAGATATTCCTTACTTGCAAGAGTTACAAACCAATGTTATTAGAGTTTACGCTTTAGATGTTGAAAAGGATCACACTGAATGTATGCAAATGTTACAAGATGCTGGTATTTACGTGATTGCTGATTTGTCCCAACCAGATGAATCCATTAACAGAGACGATCCTTCTTGGACTGTTGAATTATACAACAGATACACTGGTGTTGTTGATTTATTCCAAAACTACACCAACATCTTGGGATTCTTTGCTGGTAACGAAGTCACCAACGCCGTTAACAACACTGCTGCTTCTGCTTATGTCAAGGCTGCTGTTAGAGACACCAAGGCTTATATCAAGGCTCAAGGTTACAGAAGTATTCCTGTTGGATACTCTGCTAATGATGACACTGATATTAGAGTTCCATTAGCTGAATACTTTGCTTGTGGTGATGACGATGAAAGAGCCGATTTCTTCGGTATGAACATGTACGAATGGTGTGGAAAATCTACTTTCAAAACTTCTGGTTACCAAAATATCACTGAGTACTACAAAGATTTGGGTATTCCAATCTTCTTCTCCGAATACGGTTGTAACGAAGTTAGTCCAAGAATTTTCCAAGAAGTCGGTACCATTTACTCTGAACAAATGACCGATGTTTGGTCCGGTGGTATTGTTTACATGTATTTCCAAGAAGCCAATGATTACGGTTTGGTGTCTATCAATGATGATGGTGACGTTAAGACTTTGGAAGATTTCAACAACTTGAAGTCTGAATTAGCTGAAATCTCTCCAAGTCTTGCTCACTCCGACGACGTTGCGTCAACGACTGTTACTGACTGTCCAGCTCACACTCCAAACTGGGAAGCTGCCACCGTTTTACCACCAACTCCTGATGACGAAATCTGTAAATGTATGGCCGACTCTTTGGAGTGTGTTGTCGACAGTGACGTTGATGAAGATGATTACGAGGACTTGTTCAGTTACTTATGTGGTGATGGTGATGTTGATTGTGACGGAATCAACGGTGACGGTTCCACCGGAAAATATGGTGCTTACTCCCCATGTTCTTCTAAGCAAAAGTTGAACTTCATTCTTAACTTATACTACTTGGGTCAAGACAAACACTCCAGTGCCTGTGATTTCAGTGGCTCCGCCTCCTTGCAAGATGCTTCTACTGCTTCTACTTGTTCTGCTTTCTTGAAATCCGCTGGTGTTTCCGGCTTGGGTTCTTTAAGTGGAGAAATCAGAACTACTTCTCACACCGATATCACTAACAGTGGTACTGGTTCTTCTTCCCAATCTACCAGTGCTTCCGGTTCCGATGATGATGATTCTGATTCTTCTTCTTCTTCTTCTTCGTCCTCCGACTCGGGTGCTGCTGGTCAATCAAGCAGATTCCCAACTGTTTTGGTTGCCATTGGCTTGGTATTTGGTGCTGGTGTTATGATGGCTTAAATACCAAATCGTGATTACCAAGTTTATAGTTTGATGTTTAGAGTTGTGTGCAATCTGTTAAACACAAACGGTCTTTTGTTACCCTTATAAATATATGTATTCTAGTAACTTGGCAAAATTTCTTGGACGGCTGCAAATTCTGAACGTGTTCACAAATACGAGTACCAATTTACTTGGCTCTTGACAGACAATGTCTCGTATTTAATAAAGCTTAATATTTACTCGTTAGATTAACCTCTTCAGCTACTTGTCATTATACATTAACCTTTTTTAACTACTTGTCGTTTTACATTTTTAGTTTACTTGTCGTTATCCATGATCAATTTTCTTATATCCCAATAAAAGTCGTGGCTGAAGTCTCCGCCAAGCTTATATGTGTCATCCTTATTGAACCAGTACTCCGTTTTCCTGTGTGTCTTGATCTCTTCTTTCAAGAACCGATCAATTAGTTTCTTAGAGACAATGTACACGTTGGGCTCCTCATCCACCTTGGTAGAAATCGTTCGTGCTGTGAACACACTGACACCTCTTTTGGGGTCTTCTGGTAACTCTGTGACATCCTTAAACACATCATCATCTTCGGTCTCTTTGGAAACCCATTTTAAATTCTCAGAATCAAACACCATGTTATGGGTGGACTGAGAAGTTGGAATCTGTGATTTCTTAGTTTCTTTGACATAATCATCAAACTTGATCAATGACGGCTTCTTGGTGTTCATGCTATTAAACTTCATCAACTCGTGTTCGTTACCTTCCCAGTTTCTTTGTTCGGGGTTATATTTCATGGTGCCTGTGTTACCAGCAACCGGACCCTCACCAAGGTATTTGACCAACCCAATTTTCTTCCCCCTTTTGCTGGGCATGGACATGGACTTTTTAAGGTTCAAAATCTTCTCGTTGGTCTTCTTGTGCTGTTTGTCGATCTCTTGATATTGCTGTAATAGTTGCTGCTTGGTGACTCTGAAATTCTCGTTCTTCTCGATCATATCGTTCAATTTCTTCTGGCTGAAAGACGGTATTCTGTCGAGCTTCTTCATCACCGCGTTGTCATACTTGGGATTCTTATACCCATCATCAAACATTCCACGACTAGATGCATGGTTGTTTGTTACAAACCCGTGTACGTTCCCACTGCTTTGGCTGCTCCGCATTCCACTAAATGCTCGGGTATCCTTTGGGTTCACATACGAGTTCAAATTGTAGCTGGACTGGAACTTCTTCATAAACTTGCTGCTCTTAGACTCGGACCTGATATTTGGCATACTCTTTTTAAACTGTAACTTTGTTTCCAATCCCCTACTATCGAACCCTTGCTCGAAATCATCAAAGTCATCTCTGGTATAGTCATAATTAATGGTTCTGTCATTTTCCAACCCATCAAAATCCCGACCCTTTAATGTCACCATCTCATCATTTTTGTATTGTCGTAACAACTCTCTTTCTTCACGTTCTGCTGCAGACTGTAACTGTTGTTTCTTTGATTTCAACTTGAGTTGAAGATTTGATACGTCGCCTGCTTCATGGTTGTTTGTGGTCTTGTGAGGCTCTGGTCTGGCCTGTTCGTCCAAGGTGCCGAAAACATCATCTATATCTTCAAATCCGTCCTCGTTGAAATTGGATGTCACATCTGTGTCTTCACTGTATTCGCTCAAGGACTTTCTCCGTGACGAAGAACTCATTGTCCCTGGGCTTAGTCTGATATCTTCAATCACCGGATCACTCAATTTAAACTCAAGCTCGGGTATTTCACCATCAAAATCGAAATCTTGGGCATAATCGTAAACCGTCTTCTTCTTTTCCTTCGTATTATCTTGATTTGTATTCTGAGCAGCCATTTCCTTGTGCAATTGGTTGAGATCACTCAATTTCAACGTTTTGAATTCATCATCCAAGTCAATCTCCTGCTCCCCAAAGATATCTTCTTCTTGAAACTTACTTAGTATCCGAGACTTGTGTTTTGTGGGAGCTGGTATCATCAGTGGCGGACTGAGCCCGGATTGTATCCTTGTAGATCGTTTCTTCATGCCACTCTTATATGGTTGCGATAGTGAAAATTCACTATTTACCTTTTGATTTTGTTTACGTTTCCGCGTTGCACGACACAACAATCCACGACATTTTGGCTGTGAAACTTAAAACCTAAAACATGGTCTTCATGCTAATAGGAACAGGTTTACCTCTGGGAACGTTTGGTGGGGAATTAGGACCGGTATCGTTATTTCTTTGGTGGTTTGGCTGGATCAATCCGTCGAAAATAGCCACATGGGTTATCTGAGGAATCACAACGTATTCGCTCATATAGATGGGAACAAGCACAAAGGCCAACAACGTGAATAGTAAGTAAAAGAAGAGACACGCATACCGTGTGACAGTCCACCTTCTCTTTTTCCGTAGTTTTTGGGACGGTATGGCGCTGTGGTACTGAACCCGGTTGTATTTGGACCAGAAAAGCATCATGGTGTGAAGCTTGTCCACGAAAGGAATGAAAAGAACGGGACTAATACTGAAAAGCAAACAGTGACTGAGAACGAAATCGTAGCTGAAAGTATTTACTTCCACTAACTTGACAAGGAACTCTCTTGGCGGCTGGGTAATTATCAATTTACCCAACTTGCTAGTCCACCATTTGCCGGACCACCACGCGTGGTTCGAAAAATCGTCTTTCAACTCTTTGGTCAAGATCAAGTAAACCATATCTCTCAAAAGCCTTTGGATTGACAACACCGCCACAAACCCACACAATGTACGGGGAAAGTTCCAGCCTTGTAGAAATAAAAGGACTTCAAAAGAAATGATGCAAATGAACACTGAAGTTCCATGCACAAGCGACGCAACAATGCTCGAGAACTTTCTGAAGTACATGATGGGCCCTAGCACACACGAGACGGAAAAGGCAAGTAGAAGCACTACTCCGTTTAACACGATTGGGAGAACAGCGATTACCGCAAGTCTTATCAAGGAATTAGTTGGCTTATAATCTTCTGTAACACCGGTTTGTGAGTTGATGAATAAGTATGCCGTAACACAAAAGAAGCATGTCATGAGCGGAAGAAAAAGGAGACTGGTCACCTTATGCAACGCACTGACGCGTTTGACACTCCCTAAGATTCTTCGACCCTCCTCACTCTTCACTCTTCGCTTATACCCTAAGACTTTGGACCGCTGCTGCTTCTGGTAACCGTACCACGAGTTACCATGCCATCTAGAGTTACCTCTGGAAAACCATCTGATGGTCTCCTTATAATCCAAGAAAAACTTTGCCCAGGAGAATTGGTGGGGGTTGAAAAGGACTGGAGCTAGGCACATTGATATAAAGCTGATGAAAAACCATAAAAGCGAAATCTGCCACATGGTGCAGCATGCAAACATCACTGTCAAAAAGAATATCGAGCCCTTGTATATCGACAAACTTGAGTACCTTGCGAACAACATCAGGAATGCTTGTCTGGAGGTAGCAAATCCCCTGCCAGTAGCAATATATTTAGCACCACCGAACACAATATTATCTTGTAAGGATTTTGCGTAGATCTGGCAAGTGAATACTTCGAAAAATGGCGACAACGAAACTAAATGGAACGCTATTCTTAGGATGGCTTTTATGACACCTTTCTCGATGAACTCCTGTAGCAACAATGGAAGAAATGATATAAAGAAACAAACAAACACCGATAACACAAATGTGTAGACCCAATTCAAAACTGGCTGCAAATTATAGCATCCCAACGGTTCATGTATTTCAGTTGTGGGGTTTTCAGGATTATATTCACAGGTGATTGTCTCATAGTTCAAAGCTCCTAAATTCAAGAGCACCAACATGAACAACAGGGCCGACAACGATATGAACAAATTGTTAATATGGAAACCGGCATGAGCATAATAGAACGAAAGAAATCGGTCAATCGGAAGTGAAGTCCCCAAATAGTAGTGGTCTCGGGATAGTAATTGCTCCCCCATACCTGCACCAATCTTGACAGTGAAGTTGGATACCGTATTGAACCCCAAGTCCCGCCCCTTCCCACACTGATAATAGTCACAATGCTTAATCCTTCCACCACGGCAAACAGCCATCATGCCGGCATATATATCTTCGTTAAGGTGTAGACCTTTCTGCGCCTTTGATACTCCTCCCCGTGTAGTCATATAGATGCCATTCAAGAAGTCTGGGTGCCCATAATGGAGTTTTCCGCCAATCTCTGCCAAAGTCCGGGCAAACAACGTTCCAAACGTCTGTTCTTTTGCAGCAGCCACATCTCCCAATACTCCAGCATTCTCGGTGAATATGTGCTCTCTGGCTCCTATTATAGCAACGGGAGCCTTACTTGGCACCCATACTTCGGGGCTGTAGGAATAATCTGCAGCATCGAGATTGTACTCTTCAAAATCTGCAAGCACCGACTTTATTTTAAGACACTCTTCCACATAGTTATCTTGATTGGCATCGACTACTTGAATGTACTCCCCTCTGTAGAATATGATTGCATGGTTCTGATTGTCGGATTTCCCGTCTCCTAGTATGGGATTTCCTGATAACCTTATTCTGTATTTCCTCAAGTAATCCCCATTTTTATCAACTTCTTTCACGTTCAAAAGGGTGGAGTAGTACTGGGTTTCGTTTGCTATTTCATCGAATTCTTCCTCAAGGTATGCTATCTGGATATTTGGCGACGTTTCTACCAACACCTTGACGTTCTCCTTTTCTTCCTGACTAAAACTTTGAAACCTTTGTAACGAAACTAACAACCTGAATTTTCTCTGCACAAACTGATTAAGATACGATTCAGTTTCATCGGGGTATAAAGCACTTTTATGAGTGGAGGAAGCATCTTCTGAGGTCTTTAATAGCTTAATGGCCACCTCGTAGTTCATAAACCCAGAAACGGTTCGGTACAAGGTTTGAGACCTTAAAGACGACCATATTCTAGTTCTGAGGGTATACTCTGGGCTCAGGTCTTTGAACCCTACACAGTAGTACGGTAAGTCCTCGTGATTGTTAACCACTCTCGTAGGACGGTCTAATTCTGACAAAGACAAGGCGGAAGTCTCAGGGTGTGCCGACATGTTGTGCAAGATCTTTGTATCCTGAACGAAAGCATCCCAGTCCTGCTGATTCAACTGCTTTAAGTAGTCTAGCACTGAAACTTTGGACCCATTGTCTTCCTTGATCAACTCTTTCAAACTCAATAATATTTTCTCCGAATAATGTGGAACAAGCACCGTGAAAGATGGGAGTGCCGTGGTAGGTATTGGTTCGGGAAGAGGACTTGCCAATGACTGGGCAAAAAAGCTTATACGCCGTTCTGCTTCTTTGCCAGCTGGAAAGAAATCCTTCAAATTGAAACTGCTATCATCTTGGAACACAAAGAATAAAGAAGCCTTGACAAATGTGTTTGTTTCTCCATACTGGTTTTCATCTGTCTCAATGAACTGGTAAACAAGCTTGTTGACTTGCTCCAACGAGATGAGGTGCTCTCGGTATAATGATAAAACAATTGTGTTCCAAATCTGGGACACAACCGGAGTCATTGCAACCTTTGAATTCTTGTCAACATACACCAACTTGGAGTATATTCTTTCGGGGAGGCGGACAAATATGTTCTTCCAGGGGGTGAATATGGAAATCCCCAAATTGAAAGAAAGACCAATGGAGAAACAGCAGTTGAATATGATGTACCAAAGATAAGTGTCCAAAAAGTATAACACCAAGTCTGTCACATAAAGTAACACCAACAATATCTTAGCCTGGTACCTACACAAGACGTTTCCAAATATAACATCTCCTCTGCATCTTGACAAGTCCATGACCGCTAGTTCTCGGATGGGATCTCGTAACGACAATGTCAAAAACACATACGATTCGAAAAGCTTGAACAGGAACACCGTGATCCAAAGAATATACGAAAACATCTGACCCCGGAATTTAAGTTTGGGAAATGCCTGGGTGAATATCTTTGTCTTGATGTGGTCTGGATTTGGTTTCAATATGCTGTTAAAGTATTTGGAAGGTGGCGTAATGGATAAGTAAATAAAAGTCATTATAGAAACGACAAACTGGCCAACACCGATCCATCTTCCGTGAATAGAATAAACATTGTTGGGAAGGAATCCAATAATGTAGATAGAAGGAACAACATTGATGCCACACAACACAATAAGGCACACCAATCGAGGTACCAAGCTTTTTGCAGCTAGCCGTTTGGGAACGAACCGTAACTCTATAATGGCTGCGAAAAATGCAATTAGACATGCAATTGTTCCACCCAACGACACAACAGACCATTGAACATGGGGGGCAGGCTGGTTATCAAGAAGGGGATTGTAGTTCTGGGTGTACAAAGAAGGGGAATTAAAACTGGTGCAGTACCAAAACAGCGTGAAATGAATAATCCAAATCCGGCTAAAGTTCGTGAACAAATGAGTCCAAGTTCTTTTCTCCTTGTATGTCTTGTAGAAGGCAGAAGACCACTTAATATCCTTAAACCTTAAAAGCCTCTTGGTTCTATCAATATCAAATAAACGGGTGTTATCCACAAGCTTGATTTTCTTCAAGTTTTCAGACAACCAAAAGAATTGATTAATATCATCATACCCAATGATTGTCTCATGATCTCTTGTATTCTTTACCCATTTCCCATCTATTAGTTTAAACTGTTGGTTTCTCACAAACCGATATAATGGAGTGATTATCTCTTCTAAGAAATTGATGGCCTGTTTGTCCAGACATTCCAAGTAGTCTAAAGCATACTTGAAAATAAAACACAAGCACTCTGGCATGAATCTAATATTATTGGCTTCTCCCCAGATTAATAGATAAAGAGCCAATTGTCTCACCATAGCTTCTTCACTCAAAATAGCCATCTGAAGCTTCCACTGGTAATCTGCACCAATTATGGTATCCAGTTCAAAGTCTTCCGCTTTGAACCCCTCTTTCTTTTTGATCTTCCTTTGATACATTTCATAGCTAGTCCACATTTTTGACTTTTTCAACCCTCTGTCAAGTTCATATTGAGCCACAAGGTACCATTTCTTGTAGTTGGATTTGTCTCCCCCGATATAGTCAGAATGCAAAGATAACAAAGCGGTGGAGCAAGGCATTCTACTCGACCTGGAGTCCAACTGTGACATAAGGAAATCAAAAATGTTGTCTTTGTTACCTTGTTGAAAACCAAATACTGATGTCAATTCGTCAAAGATCACTTCAATTTTAGCAGTATCAAAGGGTGCACCATTAGCGAAACACCATGAAGGGTACATTCCTTCTTCAAAAACGCTCTCGGCTGCAAACTGGGAGTCATTGGTGATGGGATTTTGATAATTCTGGAAGATTTGGTAATCACTGAAATGTTTGCCATCAATCGATTCTTCTGGCGCAGTTCCATCCCCGTAAGTTTCTGAGGGATCCTTGAACTCTTTGGATCCTTGGCTTGAAGAATCCTTTTCCTCTGGGCTGTTGTTCATTCGTAACAGCTGTAAGGTTTCAGCTGCAAAAAAAGGAGCGGTGTCACAAATCAAAAAGTGCAAAAGGTAAAAAAGATTGCCTCCAACCAGAGTCGAACTGATGATCTCCTCATTACTAGTGAGGTGCTTTACCAACTAAGCCATGCAGGCGAACCTATTTTGAATTGCGTGACAAAAATATATAAAAATGTCGTGTTCTGTTACAATATTGATTGGCTGTAGATAACCGATTAAATCAGCGTTAGATTCTATTATAACTTCTCCTACTAAGACAGTGACAAGTCCACAGCAACATGGTAACTAACAATGTTCTTCTTCTTTAGTGACAACCATGAAATGAAGTGCAACTCACTCAAACATGAATCAATATTTTATTTTGCAACCAAAACAGAGAGACCCGTTGTGTTTCTCTGGTGAAGGAAAATATACACTTGCAGTAAACATTTGGTATAATAAAATGGTATTATTGAGAGTGTTTTCTCTACTCCAAGTATAGGGAGTTCAAATGTTTGAAGTACAAACTGAATACCATAATTTTAATCAGACTTATACTTAACATCCGTGAAATTCACAATTTAATCATTAAAACCTCTAAAAATGTGTGTAAAAATACCAAAAAATACCACAATAATAGCAAGCACCATAGGAGTACCCCTTTTGCTTTTTATCCACAAAATGCCCCAAATCAAAGACACTGTCTACCATTACAATGTAACCTAATATATGATCTGTAGCGCGCTTATTTTATCTGAATTTTGAGACTATTCAATAATGTATTGATTATGTCCATTAGTAACTTACCAGATGAGGTGATACACACGATTCTCAGCACGAATCCTCTTCATTTGACCTATCTTAATTCAAAATGGTGCCCAAGGAAGCCCATTACGTTTATGGTAAAAATGTCCTGATCAACATGCCGAATTCCTGGTCAACGACTCAAAGAATAATCACAGTGAAATAATGCCCTAGACTAGTCTTTTGCACCATGTCCTTGTCCCTGGTGATTCAAAATTTTACGGTGCAAGAGAAAGCAACAATGTCAGGATGTGAAATTTGCAAACTTTACGCTTGTTCTCGGAGTCCTTACCGTTGTCGAAATTCAAGCGCTTGAAGTCATTGCTTTTGAATAATGCCAGACAATGTATGGATTGGCTGCCCAGTTTCCTGCTTCACTAGAAAGCTTGCATGTTTGGTGAACTGAATTAGAGGGTCCCTTGGTGTGTCCTAAGAATTTGAAATTCCTAAAAGTTTGTGGGTGGTATGAACACAAATCAATTGAATTGAACAACCTTCTCGAAGCTGTTCACTTAAATTATGTGGTGGCGGACGACAAAATGTTTAGTGGCGTGGGAGAGCATATCAAAGTCATCGTGATGCGCCGATGTAAGTTGGGTGAATTTGCAGCCGACCTTAGATCCACTAATTTGCAGCGCTTTTCCTTGAAGAAGCACTTTCAAGGGTAATAAAGTAAGGTCCAGGAAGGAGTTGAAGTCCTTGAGGATACAGCCCGATAAAGTAGCTACAAACTTAGCATACTGGGTTGATATTTCGTTGTGCACGGATATTTGTGGACTCGACTGCCAGCTTAAGCCAGAAGAGGAAGAGTTTGAAGATGCAAAGGAGATGAAATCAGCAGTCCAAACGTGATAGAAGCGCCATTTTAGGACGATACTTGGGACAACACTAGGCTAAAAAACAGAACCTCGAAAGTTTTAGCCACCGCACAGAAATATCGGAGTTAGTGAACAGGGTTTAACAATCTGCATGTTGCAACGGAGATTTTTCTCTCCAAACTCCAGCCTCCGATTTAGTCAGGCAATAATCCGTTTATAGTTTTCCTCTACATATGATTTATGTAAGTGCTCACTAAAAATTTCAGATGCAAATACCTTGTTGGGAAATGTGGAGAGTCTCGAAACAATATAAAGGTTAGTCCCGAGCTGATCTTGTAAAAAAAACTGTATATTGCAACATGTTGGAAATAGAAGTCGAACCTCGTCATCTTGACCCGTTTATGGCCTTTGCCGACACTTTCTTCGGGGAGATTGATCCAGCTGCCATCAAAGACAAATTACCGCCTTCTTTTCCTATGGACAGGTTGGACGAGTACTGCAAATTGATTCCCAGCCGGATCCCTAACTTCAGAGAAGAGATAGCCAGTGTGGTGAATGCTGCCGGGTACGATGCCAGTCGGTTATTGGTGATATTGATGACTTTATTGCAGTCAAGAATAGCAGCTCCTGCGTTAACAGGGTCCATTACTTTGGTGACAGAAATGACATATGATCAGAGGGCTGACGTTTTGAGAAGATGGAGAGACTCGCCGCTAGCAGCGTTAAGAAAATTATACAAGTCGTTTCTGAGCTTGTCATGTCTTACATATGCTCTTCTTGCAGGCGAATTGCATCATATGGCTATTGGATATCCTGGAAGGGACATTAGGGAAACTCTTTTTGATGGGCAAAAAATCGACGATTTCAAGTACACCATGATCGATCGAGTCAAATCAGATGGTGCTGAGTTGTACTTGCCCAATATTGATGCATTGATTATTGGAAGTGGATCAGGTTCCGGAGTGGTGGCCCATACTTTACAAAATGAAGGTCTCAACTGTTTGGTGTTGGAGAAGGGAACATACTACCCCCCACAAGCATATGTGTTTGATGATTATGAAGGGGTCAAGAACTTGTATGAGTCAGGGGGCAAAGTCATCACCACAAACCAGGAGTTATTCGCTTTGGCAGGATCTACTTTTGGAGGAGGATCTACTGTCAATTGGTCGGCATGCATCAAGACTCCATTTAAGGTTCGTAAAGAATGGTATGATGACTTTGGCGTGGAATTTGCTGCAAACGAAAGTTATGATGAATGCTTGAATTATGTTTGGAAGCAAATGGGGGTTGGTCAAGAAGCTATTGAGCACAGTTACTCCAACAAACTTCTTATGGAAGGTGCCAAGAAATTGGGATACCATTATGCCGTAGTGGACCAGAATAACGGGACTCATCCAAACCACGATTGTGGCTTCTGTTATCTTGGATGCAAATACGGTATCAAACAAGGAAGTCAGGCTTGTTGGCTTAGAGATGCTGCAGATAAAGGGTGTCAATTCTTGGACCAAGTAAGAGTGGAAAATATTATCCATAAAGGGGGAAAGGCTGTTGGTGTTAATTGTGTGGATAAGGTCACCGGGTTCTCGTTCAAGATCACTGGACCCAGAAGAATCATTGTCAGTGGTGGTTCGTTACACACGCCAATTGTGTTACAAAAGTCCGGATTCAAGAACCGACACATTGGAAAGAACCTTAAGTTACACCCAGTAACGACAATGCTTGGGTTCCATGACCATGTGGTCGACACAGAACCCCATGCCCATTCCATCATGACGGCTGTTAGTAACCAAGTGGCTGATTTGGATGGTAAGGCCCATGGTCCCCGGATCGAAACTATATTACATGCTCCTTTCATTGAAGGAACGTTTATTCCATGGGAAAGTGCTACCCAGTACAAGGTTGACACGCTCAGATATGGTAAGACTTCCGCTATGCTTGTTATTACCAGAGATAAAAGTAGTGGTACTGTATCTTACGACCCCAGAAAACCAGAAAGCCCCGTCGTTAATTACACGGTTAACAGTTTTGATTCAAATGCTTTATTGGAAGGATTGTTGGTGGCTGCAGACATGTTGTACATTTATGGGGCTACCGAATTAGTTTCTCCACAGGCATGGACGCCAAGATTCAAGAGCAAGAAGCCCACGCATGAGAGAAGCATAAACGACCCCGATTATGTCGAATGGAGAGCTAAAGTGAAGAAGATTGGCCATTCCAGCTACGGGCCCGCTTACGGTTCTGCCCATCAAATGAGTTCGTGCAGAATGTCAGGTAAAGGTCCCAAGTATGGAGCTATTGACACCAAGGGAAGGCTTTTCGAATGTAAAAACGTTTATGTTGCCGACGCCAGTGTCATGCCTACTGCCAGTGGTGCTAACCCCATGATCTCTACCATGACTTTGGCCAGACACATTGCTTTGGACATCGTAGCTGATTTAAAATCCACTTCCAAACTTTGATTCTTATATTTTATATGACCTATTTACACCGTTAATTACATTCCACACTTATGCTCCTATTGCACCACGTACTACCCTCTTATTGCACCTCGTACTTATTGCACCTCGTACTTCATGCTCCTACAGCAAACATAGAATTTGAGAGTATTGGGGACTTTCTCTTCGTCCTTAAAATGACCGGCAAACCCGATTGGTCCTTTATCACATTCGGAGCATATAAGCAATCTTTCAATATCAAAACTGGTATCTTCCACCTTGAAGTTGTCAATTTCGGTCAATGGCCTTGAAACTCCTATATTATCAAAGTCCCACATGTCGTTGACTCTAAAAAACTGTAATGATGCACTGTTTTCAACATTTACCATATCGGGAGCATTGTCAACATCTAGAATGGAGTTTTTGAGTGTTTCAGTATATGGAATGATCTTTGTGTCACAGTTGGGGAACGGACACTTAACAGAGCCGTACTTATCGTCTACGTCTTCAAAATCCATTTAAGAAATATTTATTATCTATTTCACAATTTAGGTGCGTCAATATCTTCTAGTGCTATATTAGATAAGTAAAGATACATCGACCCGAACCCGGCTGCGTTACCGGACGAAGCACTTCCCCGCTTGATCCTCATGGCAATTCCTTGAGATATGACACATAATCTGGCCAATCCAAATACAAACCCCACCTGCCATTTGTTCAATGGATTATTAGACAAGTCATTATCGTCCCATTTGAATCCTAACTTGTCGTAGTATAATTGGAGTTTTTCCTTGATCAATGCCAGAGATCCCGGGTTCTCTTTACCGATCTCCGTTTCCTGGGGACTGAAGAACAATCGGTTCAATTTGTTGGGAATTTGAAATGGCTGCAAGAAATTAGCCAAGTCAAATAATGGGTGTCCAAAAGTACAGAGTTCCCAGTCCAACACGGCAATGACACGAGTCAAGTCTTTACTGAAGATGAAATTGTCAATTTTGCAATCGCCATGGATCAATGTCTTCTTGGTAGGGTCATTGGGGGCGTTTTTCAAAATGAACTGAACAATCTTATCAAAACTGGGAATGGGGTCCACTACTTCTGACTGTTTTTGGGAAACACCCGTCAATGTCCTCATTTGTCTTCCAAAGTAAGATGAACTGGAGCTAGGAGTTTTGGACTTGAACTGCGGGAAGTGCTTGGCCGGTAAAGAATCTATCAACTTCTCGGCATCAAGTGAATGAATTGCTGTGATGGTGTCCATTATTGAACCCCATAGAACCTCCTTCTGTTCAGGACTAAACCCTTCCAACGCTGGATTCTTAATCAGTGACCCCTCGATGAACTCCATCATGTAAAATACGTACCCGATGACGCTCTCATCTTCACATAAAATGTACGTCTTGGGCACAGGCACCTTTTTTGGTGTTTGTTCATTAAGCTCGTTGATTCCCCGGAGTAAAAAAAACTCTCTTTCTATGGCATGTGCCGACTTGCTCACAAGCTTATCGTTAGGAAACGGTTTCCTCCGAAGTACAGACAACTTGCCATCAGCATCTATTATTAAATACGTTGGGTTTGATTGTCCGAATACAAATTGTTTAATTGAGAAAGGTGCTTTCCAACTGGGGGTCTCTATGCCCAAGGTGACCAATGGGTTGTCAAAAGTTCTGGTCGTCAAGAACCTTGTCAACGAATCGGCGTCGAAGTTGTTTCTGATATCGGTGACAGTGGTAGCTATGTCTTTGTTCATGAGTAAGTTGCAGGAGAAACTTTCCCCACAAAACCTCAATAATGATCCCTCGGAAGAGGTCATGTGATATAATTAGCTAAGCAGGAAACAGGAATCTGATCTGCAATAACACAGTACCACAATATACACACAATGTATAATACGCGGGATACGAACGATACAGTAGATCATCAATCATTAAATATTTAGAGAGTAGTAATTATAAATGCCTCTCTCGCAGTACAAACCGGGCCATATGGATTCGGTGTTTGTGTGGTTCAAGTACTCCTTGTGCTTGCAGTGTTCTATGTTTTCAAAGCCAATGGAGCAGTTGATTTTTTTGCCCACGTACTTGAGGAACTGGGGCTTTTCCACCTTCGACACCTTCTTTTCTCCCGTGTTTAAATCATAGTATGTCAAATTTAAGTCCACAAGCTTACCGTACTGCAAAATCTGCCGGTACTGAATGGAGTCGTTCTCGAGCTTATAAACCCAGGCTCTTCTACCGTTGTTGTCGTGATATTTCCAAATTAAGAGTTCATTGTCATTTGAATAAGTCTTCAAGAACTGACCGTTATTTGGCGTCAAATCCTGTAAGACTTTAGAATCAAATTCAATGGACATCAAATTGCTAGTTTGAATGATTGATATGATTTGTGACTTGTTTAATTTGCAGCCAGTTAAATCAATATTGAGCAAATTGGAATTATGCACAAATGATGATATGCCATCAAAATCAATGGCAGAATACCCAATTGATAATGTCACCAAGTTCTTGAACTTGTAATTAATCAAGTTCAAGATTCGTTCAGTTAATGGCATGCCTTTGAGATTGAGGTACTGTAAGTTCGAAGCGTTTAGATGGTTCAATGTGAAAAATAGGTAGTTGGAGTCTAAAGGACTCACGACATTGGAATCAATGGATAAGTTTAACCATTGAAGCTGGTTATTGTTGACGGCCGGGTGATTCACCAAGAAGTTTATCAAGTCTCTAGTAGTTAACTTGGAGCATCTAGACAATGACAAATGGGTAATATTACAAGTTTTGGGTAAATACTCCAATAAAACCGTTGAGGTGATTGACGTATGACTCAAGTCCAATCTTCTTAGACTGATAAAGTTTGGAAGGAGCTTCTTGAACACGTCGATTGACAAGTTGGAGCAATCATGAAGAGACAACTTGAACAATTTCCTCAAGGGCTTTTCTATCTCTAACTCATTGAAAGCGTTGAAGAACTGACTGGATGAGGCTCCGCAAAAGTCCAAACTTTGTAAGTGGGGCAAATTGTTGAATAAATGGTACAACACATCACAGTTCAAGTCATCTTGGATGCTTTCACTAGCCAAAAATTCAATTAAGTTCGGGGTTTTTTGCAAGCAGTTCAAAATGGTATTTGAAGTGACCATTTGAATTTCCTGGTTCATTTTCCCAGTCCTTCCCAATCCAATGGAGGTAAACGTTTCAAAGTCAATAAACTGCACAAAATTGCCCAAATTGACATCGTTGTTCAAATTGATCAAAAATTTGTGAAATGCATGTGGTCTGTTGAAGTTTGCATATTTGTAAAGGTACTTCAAGCTGAGTAAATTGAATGTTTTGGAAATGAGCCGTATGTTGATAAATTTGTCAAGTAACTTGTTGATGGAGTCAAATTCCGACGTGTCAAAGTACACTAGTTCAATAACGTACATCAAAATCTCTAATGGCAAGTCATGGATGCTATTAAACTGACTGGAACCACCAGGGACTACTAGGTCATCGGCGGGAAATTTGTAGTTATATGACTCGATGGAAGTGATGGGAGACAATAAGATGGGACTCTCGATGCTGTTGCTTATAGTGAGGTCATTTTCTCCCTCTTCTTGATATGAATCAGCTGACTGTTGGGGCAGAAGCAATACATCATCTATATTCTGACATGGGTCATAGGTGGCATGGCCATTTGGGGAAGCAGATTTATCTTCTTTAGTGACGGAAGAGATGAATCTTTTGAACATCAAAGTACTCCTGGTCAGTAAATAATGGGTCTTTAAAAGAAGCACAAACAACAACTAGTGTTGTGAAAGACCTTTACCGTGGTGAGTGGATCTTGAGTGGACGGTGCTACAAAAAAGGCACCAGAGAGCCAACGCAAGCTTTCCTTGTTTACAGAAGGACTTTGAAAAGAGGTTATGACCTGATATATAACAACCTTTTCAGTGGTTGTATAATTTGAGATGAGGAAAGATGATTCAAAAAAATGGGATTCGCAGGTATTTATAAATGATGCATAAAAAGAACTTCGGGCAAACCTTCCGCGCAAATACCACCACATTTGCGCGGCAGCAGCGGAGTGCCCCGTCTCCTCATTTTGAGTTTCAACGAGAACACTTTAAGGTAGCCACAGTTGGAGAGATATGGTTTGCCAGATTTGTCGGTACGTGTGGGTACGTCCGGGTGGTGTTTAAATTATTTATTGGGACCAGCACCTATACACAAGACCCCGGGCCTTTTTTTTGCAGGAGTTTTAGCTACACGCCGAGTCTCGGACCCAGTTTCATTTTTCGTTTTTTTGCAATCGATGTGAATGGCTGTGGTAAAAATGCCACTTATGCTCCGTACCTTATTGGTTGTCGACTAATGATTTTTTTTCGTGAAACACAAAACACAAAACAATAGGGGATCTTATCTATAATTCCGCCATTGGCTAGTGATATGCTTTTGGTTAGTGATACAGATACGTGGTATTGACTTTGAGTCATCGGGTCGCCGGTTCAGGTATTTCGTGTCCGATCTTTTTAAGCGAAGGGACGGCGATAAGCGAAGATCTGCTAACCAAGTTTTCCATAGCTGGTCTGGTAACACTATCCCTTCTCCGTTTCCGTCCTTCTGTCTCTTTCTTCCTGTTTCCTGGTTGTCTTTTTGTTGCAATTGGCCACGCACGACCCGATTTAACTCGCAGCTATGACTAACTTAGATTGATTTAAACTATCAACATGTCACGTTATAACTCCACTCCCACCCCACCTCCAATGAGCGAGGACGATGCGTCTGAGTTCGAAAGGCTCGAGTCCACGTTGCCCAGCGCCTTCAAGCGGTCTTCTTCCTCGTTGGTTGATCTCCTTCAAGCAAATGAGACAGGCTTACCATCTTCCAGGGTTCCTCGAGAGCAGTTGAGAAAGCAATTATTTAACAACCTTTCCACCAGTGAAAATGGCCGTGAATCTTCGCCCATCCCATTGCCAAAACCGGCCTTCAACAAGGATATCTTTAAACCTGCCATGAACTCAGAACAGTCTGCAACTGGAGTTATTTGGACCACAAATGCTGCTACTGAATATGGGTTTGGACAAACGGAAGAAGAGGACAAAAATTGGGCCAATTTGGGCCAGGGTGCCCCAGAACATGGCGACACCATCCCTGGATCTTTCAAGAGACCAACCAGTATCCCTATTGCCGACAGATCAAGAGAATATGCACCAACTGCTGGTATTAAAGAGTTGCGTGAAGCAGTTGCTCATTATTATAATGAAACTTACAGAACCACAAAACAGTCCAAGTACACGTGGAAAAATGTATGTATCGTCCCCGGAGGAAGAGCTGGACTCACGAGAATTGCTTCCATTATCAAGGACTGCTATTTGTCGTTCTTTTTACCCGATTACACTGCATATGCTGAGATGTTGTCTTTGTTCAAGAATTTTAGTCCTATTCCCGTTCCTTTGAACGAACAAGACAATTACACATTCCACTTGAACCTTGTGAAGAACGAATTGAACAGAGGGGTTAGTGCTTTGTTAACATCGAACCCCAGAAATCCAACGGGGAAATGTTTAACTAAACTTCAATTACACAAGTTACACAAATTGTGCAGAGAAAAGTGTTTGTTGATCATGGACGAGTTTTATTCTCATTATTATTACGATGACGGGTGCACGGGATCGTCAATTAGTTCAGCAGAATTTGTGGACGACGTTAATAAAGACCCAGTGTTGATACTTAACGGTTTGACCAAATCATTCAGATTACCGGGGTGGAGAGTTTGTTGGATTCTCGGACCAGAGGAGTATATCAACAATCTTAGTTCTGCTGGATCTTTCCTCGACGGGGGGTCCAATAGTCCATTGCAATATGCCGCTATTGATTTCTTGGAGCCTTTGAAAGTTCGGAAAGAAATGCAAGCATTGCAATTGCATTTCAAGATGAAGAGAGATTATGTCATTGGCAGATTGAACAAAATGGGATTCGGCATCACTGAAGCCAACACCCCCAACTCCACCTTCTATTTGTGGTTGAATTTGTCCCATCTCCCCCATAAGTTGTCCAACTGTTTAGGGTTCTTCCATGAATGCTTGCACGAAAAAGTCATTGTGGTGCCAGGCTTCTTCTTCTTGATTAATCCCCAGAATTTGTCTCATTTAGAAGATGTTATTTGGTACAATTTTGTCCGTATTAGTTACGGACCTGAACTAGTACAATTGGAGAAGGGTATGGATGGTATTGAGAGGATTTTGAGAAGATTCAACTGTTTGCCCTACGATTAATTTCATTCATGTTTTGTCTTACCATTAATTTAAATAGTCATTCATGTTTACCTTACGATCAATCTATTCATGTTGTTTACATTCACAAGAAGATCCAGACTTGAGATTCAAATATTGTGATAATAGTCTTTATAGTAGAAAATTAGTTCCGATGGACCCTTCATAAATTTTGCCCATGTTCCCCATATTTCTCACTCATTAATTTTCCATTCAATATATCTGATGCTTCCGAGATTCCTTGCACAGTTGTTCTCTGTCAACTTCCAAGTGACCCTTTCGTTGCCCACCGTGTTCATAACGTTTGTGATTCTGGCTTTGTCGCTTTTCTTCTACATAAGATACAAGTATTTGGCAAAATATAGCAACGATCCTAATGCCCAGGTGAAAAGCAGCGACGTCAAAAAAGAAGAGATTGTGGATTCTATAAATAAGAAGAAACGGAAAAACCTCAATGGAAACACCAACTACTTGGACGAGTTCTTGAGTGCCATCAAGATATTCGGATATTTGGAGCGGCCGGTGTTTCATGAATTGACAAAGAACATGACAACTCAGCGGTTAAGCTGGGATGAGATTTTGTATCTCGATGAGAAGTTGGGGTTTCTGATCGTGGTAGATGGGTCGGTGCAGATATTTATGAAGGTTAACGACAACTATAATCCCAATATGACACATATAAAGGATTTGAACTATGAAATGGACGAAACTTTGGTCATTGGTAATCAGAAATATCAGTTATTGAATGAGATCAAAAGTGGAGTTCCGCTATCTTCATTGAACAGCACCTTGGAATTATTCTGCCCGGACCCTATAGATGATCCTTCAGGAATTGTGAGGCCGGATTCCAGTGCCATTGACGATTCCCCCAATCCTACGAGCGATTTTTCAACTTCTTCTTTGGATCTTGCCAACCAGCTGGCTCCAACACATGGCCGGGACTTAAGTGAAAATATAGAATTGGGCCCACAGTACCCGGAAATAGTTGCAAGACCGAAGTCTCTGAAGAAAAATAGACGGGGTGCAACTATAGCGATTATTCCAGCTTCGGCGTTCCAGAGAATTCAATTTAGATATCCAAAGGCCACAGCTCATATAGTGACAATGGTGAAAAATCGACTTTTTAAAGTTACCATGAACACCATTCACAATTACTTAGGGTTGTCAGATGAGATCATCGACAGTGAAGTCAAGTTGAACTCTTCTGTCGAATCTTCGTTGCCCAACTACTTGAAAAACTCTTTACTTGAAAGGTATCGTGAGAAGGTTACCGACGATAAGAGACACTCAGAAGAGGAGTTTGTCAGAGTGGACTCTGAATCGAAGAAAAAGACAAATTCCAGAAGAGGCCCTACTTATGACTTACGTTCTGTCCACCAGAAGTCGAGCTCAAGATTAGTGTCGTTGAGCTCTATTCAGAAGCCCAGTCATCCAGGTGATTTATTTTCGTCAGTGCCGATTTCAAGGAAATCTTTCTTCCACTTGGATAGTACTTTCAAAGATCCTTTTATAAAGCTGTCTACAGAGACGATTTTCTCCAACGATATCGAAGAGACTGAAGATACCTCGACTAGAATTGCAATCATTGAAAACATATTCAAATCAGTAGGCCTCACGGAGGATTCCCCGTTTTTAGGGAAAAGTGACTATCCAAGTAGATCCAGTCGAATGGGTTCTATTTCGTCATCTCCTTCCATGGTGGGGTTGACCAAATTAGCCAATAACAACATTGATTTGTCGTTCATCACCAACCCAATCAATAAAAACAAGTTGTACGAAAGTTATGCTAGCAGACACAGGTATGATTCCTTTTCCAGTATGAGTTCCAATTATAGCAGGCCCGACAGTCCCAAACTATACAACACCATCAACCAATCACAGTTGCTCAATTACAACAGCATTTTTAGCAACAAGGGCTCTGATAGCGAGATCGGGTCTGGGGTCTTCGAACAACAGAGGCTCAAGTCCAACTCCGTGAGCCAGGTAACAGCATTTGACTTGAATTCTGTGAAAGACGATTTTGCGAAGAGTTTGGCGATTCGGTATTATGAGCCTGGAACAGTTATCATAGAGCAAGGGGCCTTTGATTCGGGTCTCTATTATGTGATTGACGGGTCTTTGGATGTCCAATATACTACAGGAGGCCAAGATGGTGCTACAGTAACCAGACATAGAGGTAAGATTCCTCAAGGCGGAATAGCAGGATATCTCTCTATTGTTTTGGGTATCAAATCGTTGAGCACAGTCAAGGCTTCCAAATCAAAAGGGGTTTTACTAGCATACATTTCCAAAGACAAGTGGAACAAGCTTTCTGATAAATACTACCAGATACAATTACCGTTGGCTCTCAGATATAAGAAATTATTGTCCAAACAGGTTTTGACAATCGATTTTGCATTAGAATGGTGCCACATACCAGCGGGGGAAGTGTTAGCAGCAGAAGGCGACCAAGCTAACGGTTTCCACATCATTTTAAGTGGGAGGTTTAGAGTGGTGCAAAGCAAAGGGGAGAAAAAGAGTGCTTTGATAGACAGTGCCAAGGTTGGTGATGATTTTGAAGTGTTAGGTGAATATGGTCATGGTGAGTCAATCGGTGAAGTTGAAGTGTTGACTGCATCGAGAAGAGTTACATCATTGATAGCTATAAGAGACTCTGAAACCGCCAGAATTCCTAGAACTTTGATTGAGTTATTATCATCTCAAAATCCATCGATCATGGTTAAAGTTTCAAGAATTGTTGCAAAAAAGGTGGCATCTGCTCACAACGATTTGAGGCTTATGCTGAGTATGAAGAGTACTGTGACGGTTCCACAGACAAATAATTCATCCCCCTTCCAGTCACCCGTTTCTCACGTGTCCGGTAATTACAAGACATTGACAATCCTTCCTACAGTCAACGGTTTACCCGTCAGGGAATTTGCTGGCAAATTGATAGAATCCATGAAGACAATTGGAAGGAACGTGATTGCTTTGGATCAAACATCAATCTTGAATCATTTAGGAAGGCATGCCTTTGATGATAGTATAGCTCAGTTGAAGTTGTCCGGCTTTTTTGCTTCCTTGGAAGAACAATACGAAACAGTTATTTATATCTGTGACAGCACCTTAAGATCAAGTTGGACATCTACTTGTATCAGCCAGGGTGACTGTATCTTATTGTTGGCCAATGCAGAAGACTATGAGGTTGCAGTGGGGGTGGGAGAGTTTGAAAAATTATTGATCAAGTATAGTACCACTGCCAGAACAGATTTGTGTTTGATACACCCTGAGAAGAACGTTCCTTTTAAATCCACTTCCATTTGGTTGAGGAACAGATCTTGGGTACAGGGACACCACCATATTCAAATGGCTATAAACACACCTATTTCGCCAGGCAATTTGAAAAAGAAATCTGTATTCGAAGATATTGCTGCAAAAATCACTGAGCGCACCAACCCACAATTGAGACAGAGGTTTGCTAAATTTCGAGCTAGGATAGCTCGTGGTGATAGGCTTAGCGAGGACCAAGTAGCCGGGGCTTCATCAGAGCCTTATAAGAACGACTTTTTGAGATTAGCCAGATTGTTAACGAACCAAGCTATTGGATTGGTTTTGGGGGGAGGTGGAGCTAGAGGTATTTCACACCTTGGGATCGTTACCGCATTGGAAAGGCACGGGATACCAGTGGACATTATCGGAGGTACTTCCATTGGTTCATTCGTTGGTGGTTTGTATGCTATCGACTACAGTTCTGTATCGATTTACGGAAAGTTAAAAAAATTCTCCAAGAGAATCTCATCATACTGGTTATCCCTCCTCGACTTGACATTGCCGGTGACGTCTTACTTATCTGGGTACGAGTTCAATCGGGGAATTTGGAAGGTCATGGGATTTTCGGAGTTGGAAGACAGCTGGATTAAGTTTTTCTGCAATTCCACAAATATCACCAACTCCACCATGGATATACACGAGTATGGATACTCCTGGAAGTTCATTAGAGCGTCGATGTCACTTGCTGGACTTTTACCTCCAATGGTCCACGATGGATGCATGCTTCTTGATGGAGGGTATCTCGATAATTTGCCAGTTTTGGAAATGAAAAGAAGAGGTGTCAACTACATCATTGCCGTGGATGTGGGATCGGTAGACGACAGAACCCCCATGACCTATGGAGACACGTTATCAGGAGTGTGGGTGGTATTCAATAGATGGAATCCATTCTCAAAGCACCCCAATGTGCCAAATATGATGGATATCCAGTCCCGGTTAGCGTACGTCGCAAGTGTTAATGCCCTTGAAATTGCCAAGAGAACACCAGGAGTCTTCTATCTAAGGCCTCCAATTGAAAACTACGGAACTTTGGACTTTGGCAAATTTGAAGAAATCTACAAAATTGGCTTGGACTATGCTGAACGCATCATCAGCGAGTGGGAAAAGGATGGTACACTTGCAGAGGTGTTGGAAAAAGTGAATCGGTCATCTGTTTCTCCAGATCGAAGACCAGAGTTCTTTAGAAGAAACTCCATATAGAGTATGTAATGGTTGCAAACAATGTGCACCAACCAAAAATATCATAAAAGAAAATGAGTTGTGCGAGTTGATGAGACATGAAAAATTATTCAAAGATTTAATATCTTATACAGAACTTTATCGTCATGGAAGAAACTGATAGAAGTGTGTCTCGTTTATGGAGAAGTTTCAAAACCGTCAAGGAAATGGTCAGGGACAGAGTATGTATTATGAAAGTGCCGAACTAGATGGATTTCATGCGCTGTGAAGGAAACATGTGATGACAGCGCTACCTCATTGGCGTTTAGGAAACCCATACTAATCATGTTTTAGGGCTACAATATAACACAAAGTGAAATCGACATGACCTTGGATGAGTTCAAAGCAAAAATCTGTGATAGTATGAACTCTCCACAAAGAAAGTTGATGTGTTTCCAAGCCAACCCAACTGCTGAATCATTAGAAAAATTCCCTGAGTTGGGTACTTTGTGGGTGGAGTTCTGTGACGAGGAGTCGGTGGGTATCAAAACCATGAGGAACTTCTGTATTCACATCAGTGAAAAGAGTTTTTCTACTGGTATTTTCATTTACCAAGCTTCTATAACTCCAAGTGCCAATAAATTGATCCCTACTGTGGCACCAGCTAGCATCGAGACATTCCAAGAAAACGATTTGATTGTTAATATCACCCATCACGAATTGGTTCCCAAACACATTAAGTTGTCCAAGGGAGAAAAGAAACAATTATTGGAAAGATATAGATTAAAAGAATCTCAACTACCAAGAATCCAAAGAGAGGACCCAGTTGCTAGGTACTTGGGGTTGAAAAGAGGTGAGGTGGTGAAGATCATCAGAAGGTCTGAAACCTCTGGTCGTTATGCATCTTA
Organism: Yamadazyma sp. yHKS699; assembly: GCA_030580295.1. Taxonomy (NCBI): domain Eukaryota; kingdom Fungi; phylum Ascomycota; class Pichiomycetes; order Serinales; family Debaryomycetaceae; genus Yamadazyma; species Yamadazyma sp. yHKS699. Next base: position 125,062 of record JAKTSQ010000011.1, on the reverse strand, counting down.
CAGAATCTGTTTATAAACAGAATTACAAACAGGACCCAAGAAGCATCACCAAAGTTGACTAAAGAAAAAAAGTATACTATTCATAAATAGATTTGTAATATAGGTTTAATGTTCAATTTTGGCACACATAACACTATCTTGTACCCCAGTCCACCAAGACACTTGTTTTAAGTTGACATGATCGGACGGACTCACTTCTACACCATTTTTCCCCAAGAATACCGGGCCAATGGTGATAATCAAGCTGTCAATCACGGAATCAAGTTCCTTCCTGTATAATAGCAACTCATTAATAACCTTTGCACCTCCTTCGATCATGATTGACTTGATGCCTAGGCCGTATAATTGGTCTAGTATCAAACCCCAATTCTCCTGTCGGTTCAGCAATAATGGCAATTTGAGACGCTTCCCGCCTTGCTTGGTCAATATATCAAGGGTTTCAAGCGAAATATCGTGTGCTTCGTCCACCAAAATGACGGGTGCAAGGCCCTCTCCTTTGTCACAAATAGCCCGTAGCTGGGATGTAGTATAATCCCATTCTCCTCTGGGATCCAACACCACAGGAACAGGGCTCTTGCCCCCGTCGAATCTGCAGTTCAATTTGGGGTCGTCCGCTAGTACAGTCCCCACTCCCACCATTATGGCGTCGTGTTTGGACCTAAGGTAGTGAGTCATGGTTTTGGTCTCCATATGGGATATCTTCGTCTGGGCTCCTGGTTTTGCAGCAATTCTACTGTCAAGGGACTGGGCATAAGTGAGGGTGACAAATGTTCGGTCCACAGACGTCGGGAGGTACGGCTGTAGTGCCGGTTTCAATGATTGTGGTAATGGCACCAAAGACATCGAAGTGGAAAATGCGAATTGGAATTGCGATGATGTATGGAGAACCAGATACGAATGTTTCAATGGAGACGCAAATACGATATGCCTGCTGATATTATGGGAAGCTGTGAATAATGTGGCATGGAGCAAGACTATCACGTAGGCTTGAATCTCGTAGGACGAGAATGGTCGATTTTTTTGGCTGTAAACTCTCTGGCAGAGCTTTTGCCAGAGTTATCTCCCACTACTTGTTTCCGCTGGTTGTATTCTTGAACCAACTCTTCCTCTGGCATTTGACTCCGTCTTAGAGCATCGCTTTGAATCTCCTCCAACTCAATGAGCTGCTGTCGGTCTCGCACATACCGATTATATTCTCGAACTTTCCAGTCCTCGTACTCCTGTTGAGGGTTTAGCCCGTCGGTATCGTCCACTCCATTGAACTGCTCCACTACCTGTAACTTCTGGCTGGCTTCGTTGATCACCTCCAAATTATGTAGCACTTTACTGTTGACATGGTTTGACTCGTCTGCGGCGGATACCCCGGGTTTCGAAAGATGGGCCTCGGACGTTGGCAGCGGCTTATTTCTCTTTATGAACACTGGTTTGGCAATTAGTTGGGTGTCTTCCTCTTCAGAAGACGATTCTTCAGTTCCGGTATAGTCACTAGAGTTAGTCATGAGTTATACCGGTAACAATACCCCGCAAATTAGTGCTATTGTCAATTGTCAACTGAAAAAATTGACGTGCTCTTCTCACGTTCATTTGTTATTGTGCCAAAAGCGCGTCCATAAACGAGAAAAATATTTCATCTTTTCAAATACTTTCTTTTCGATCTTGATCTCAGATCTGCTATAGTTTAAGTTGCTAGATCGTTGTTAGTGTGTTAGAAGAGCTACCCACGATGTTATTCAAAATCCCGTTCCCCACTCCGGAAACTCCGTTTGGCGTCAAGTTATTCCCGTTATTCGATTGCTTTATCAGTACCATCACCAATGGTAAACTAGTTCCTTCACAATTTGAATGGGCTCCTGGTCAGATTCCTCTTTCGACCTTAGAACCGGTCTTGGCCGCTATTGCTACATACTACGTGGTGATCTTTGGTGGTGACTACACCTTTAAAAAGTTTAAGATTAAACCATTTGTGCTCAATGGCCCATTTCAAGTTCACAATGTTGTTTTGACCACTTCGTCGCTTACATTATTGGTGTTGATGGTGGAACAAATCTTTCCTATGATCTACTACCACGGATTGTATTACGCCATCTGTAACACTCGTGCTTGGACTCAAGAATTGGAGGTGTTGTACTATTTCAACTACATCTTTAAATTTGTTGAATTTGTTGATACTTTGTTCTTGGTTATCAAGCAAAAGAGATTGACATTCTTGCACACCTACCACCATGGAGCCACCGCTTTGTTATGCTACACCCAGTTGATGGGTAAAACTTCCATTTCTTGGGTTCCAATCACTCTTAACTTATGGGTGCATGTGGTTATGTACTTTTACTACTTTTTGGCTGCAAGAGGTATCAGAGTTTGGTGGAAAGAATGGGTCACCAGATTCCAAATTCTCCAATTCATCTTGGATTTGGGTTTTGTGTACTTTGCCACCTACAACAAGATTGTTGACGAATACTTAGGAGGTTCTTTGCCATACTGTGGTACATGTGCTGGTAGTATGAGTGCTGCTTATGCCGGATGTGGAATTTTGTCTTCTTACTTGGTGTTATTTATTTCTTTCTACATCGAAGTATACAGAAAGAAGGCTACCACCAGATCCAAGAGAGTCAAGTCTGTTAGTGGTGGTGTTGCTGCTCAAGTCAACGAATTTGTCCACACTTCTGGTAGAAAAGTCACTCCATCCCCAGGTCCTGAATCACAGACTCGTTCTAGAAAAGCTTAGACATTAGAATCGTTAGAAAGGCTTTTTGGTGGCCTCCATCATGAATTATTAGTAACTTATTCTTTTTTGTATGACTATTATAGTATATAAATTATACCGACTTAAGATCACTCAACATCTGATATGCTAGGAATACTCTCCACAGCGCCCTTTTTCTGGATCACCAAACTGCTGGCCTTTGTGGCAAACTTAATGGCTTCTGGAATTGAGTGGCCATTGGCAAGTTTCAGAACCACTCCGCCAAAAAAAGTGTCTCCAGCTCCAGTGGTATCCACAACAGAATTCACCTTTATAGAAGGTTCAAATGTGCTTGGGTGGGACTTGCTAGCAAACATGCACCCGTGGCTTCCCATGGTGATGATAATCAAGTTAATATTATCTTGGTTGATGAGATTGGTCAATTTTGTAGCTAAGTCACCGAACCCATTCTGCTTATTTTGGGCTATATCTTGTTGAAACTCGACAATTTCTTCTGGCCCCATCAAACTTCTGGCCACGTCCAAGGCCTCCCCTTCGTTGACGATCAAAAGATCTATTTTCGATAAAACCTCGCTTGTTATAAGCTCCAACTTGAATGGACTTGGATTGTATGCAATGTTCAATTGGGGACGATTTGCTTTGACCCAAGTGATGGTTCCGAGAGTGTCTGGGTATTCGTTCTGTAACACCACGAACCCTTCCTCATTTTGGTTGAAATAAGACGCATACTGATGTGGGGTAGGCTTGAGTTTTCCGTTGGCACCGGCAGTTATAAGAATTCTGTTCTCTCCTGTTTGTTCTTCAACAATGATAACAGCCACTCCAGAAGAAACGCCTTCGATGGTCGTGATATATGAAACATCCACACCTGCTTCCACTAAGGCATGTTTGAGCTCTTTTCCGAACGAATCGTCTCCAATATTACCGACCATTTGAACTTTAACGTTCGAATCTTTTGGTGTCAATCTGGCAACGGCAATGGCTTCATTAAGCCCTTTACCGCCCAAGTGATTTTCAAAAGCATCAGCCTGTGCTGTTTCGCCTGCCTCGGGAACTCTATTTGTGTAAGTAACGAGATCGTAGTTCAAAGAACCCACTATCGTTACGGTTTTCATTGTAGTCACTTTGAGACTTATAGATTTTATAGATTTTATTGATTTATTGAATTTATTTGAGACTACTGCCAAGTATTCCAGACATTATATCAGGTGGTTTACCGGACATTCTATTGGATATAAACCAGAAATTCTATGGAGATATTATAATATACAGTCCTACGGTACTTTCCTATGGTAACTTTCCTTCTCTCTTCAATTTCATTCTTTCAGCAAAAGTAAGTGGCTTACCAGCTGCTGGAGAGGGGCTCGATGGTGCAGGAGAAGCAACGGGAGATGGAGATGGAGATGGACTGGCAACGGTTCTCAGGAAACCTGGGGTTCTGGCAGCCACTTCTGCTTCCATTTCGGCTCTTCTCTTGGCCATGGCAGCGTCCTTTTCTCTTTGGACTCTGAGTTCCTCTTTCAATTTGGCCAATTCGTTTTCTTTCTGTGCTTTGGCATTTTGTGCTTGCGCTTCTTGTCTTTCTCTGTCTTTGACAAGTTTCAATTCCTCAATACGTTGACGTTTAACTTCTTCTAAACGCTGTTTCTTAGCTTCCTCCAACTTTTGGGCAGCCGCCTTTCTAGCAGCCTCAAGGGCTTCTTGCTGTCTGGAATCGATCTTAGATTTAAACTGTTCGAACTCTGGCAAAATCCGTTGTAATCTGGACTTCAATTGTAGTGCCTTTTCATGTTCGGCCTTAGCTTTGGCAATTCTAGCAGCTTTAAGTTCTTCGTACTCCTTCAAGTCCTTGTCCTTTTGTTCACTGGCTTCCTTCTCCAAGTATTGCAATTCATACCGTCTGAAAGCTCTTTCAGTGTAATCGGCTTTCTTAAACGTCACCTTCAACTTATCTTCCAAGTCCTTCTTGTCTTTCGTTAATTGTTCGATTTGCATGATACGTAATTTCTCCGTGTCCAAGTTCTCCAAGTCGTTCATGTCAATTTTGATGATACCCTTGGCATTGATTTCTTCTGCCATCTTTCTCTTCTCATTCAAAAGAATTGCCTTCTTTTCTTTCTCTAATTTTTCAGCATTCTTTCTTTCCTGATCAGCAGCCAATCTTTCTTGATCAGCCTTTTGGTCAGCAGCCAACTTCTCTTGTTTCTGCTTGGCCAATTCCTCATCTTGTCCACGTTTCAATTTTTCTTGTATACGCTTACGTTCTTCCAAGATGTTGGTACGGTTTGCAATTTCCTTTTGTTCTTCCACCAAGTTTTCAATGGCATTCTTTAAGCTTAATTCACGTGATCTTTCAACCTTAGCCTCGTATTCAGAGTCAATCAACTTGATTGAAGTAGATAAGGTGAAGGCCAACTTACTTAATTGAGTTCTAATCAATTCGGCGGGGGAAACTTGTAATTTATGGGACAAAGTATCGTTCAAGGATTCCTCGAATGGGTCAGATTTGAATGAGACCACATTGGATTCATGGTCGATGGTCAAAGACAAGTGTCCGTCTTTAACAGCATTGACAATCAAGCCTTCCACCTCTAAAGAGGTCAATTTGAATTGGGTGTTCTCAAAGATCCCCAAGGAGATCAAGTAGTCCAACTTGACACTGTCATAAACTTGACTGACCTGCTGGTACAATTTAATCAAAATGACTTCAGTCAAAGTTGGAATATAATGCTTAAAGTCTTTATCAGTCTCGATAATACTGAATACCTCAGAAACCTTTTCTTTGATAGTTAAAGGATGGAATTCACCTTCTTCCAACACCTTGAACAAGTTTCTGATGACGCGATCAACAAAAGCCAAAATGTTTCTGTTGACAATGGATTTGACCAAACTATCTCTGGTTGGGACTTGAGTCAAGTTCAACAACGAAGCCAACTTAGTATTTTTGGACTTTTGGTCATCCACAATGGTTTCATTATTGTTCAAAGACCTTTGTGGAATAGATAAAGTGGACAACACTAAAATAGAAGCATAATGGTTCAATTCTTCATCAGAAGCATTTGGAGACTGGGAATACAAGTTGAAAAACTTATTCCAGGCAGCAGCATGGAACAATGAGTTGTCGGAAACAGAAAAGATTCTGGCCAAGTTTTCGTAGTAGTTAGCCATCATTACTGGTTTTGGAGATTTCTTGGAGGTGGTGATCAAACTGTGGACATCATCAACAGATCTGAAAGATTCTTGCCATAACTCCAACTTGACCGAAATATTCAACTGGGAGAATCTTTGGTCCAAGTACCTTTGAACGGTTTCATTGTCGGACAAATCAATAGCATTGGTGTTGGAAGTCTTCAAGTTAGTGGTGACAGTTTGCATATGACTCCTTAACAATTCACACAATCTTCTGAATTCAGACTTTCTGTTGAATTTGAGACAGAATTGGAATGCTTGGTTAACCACAGAAGCATAGGTGACCTCTAATTTGGAGTTGTTTCTTAAGATATCCAAAACAGCTCTGAAAGCTTCCCATAAAAATCTCAACCATGGTGTAACCAATTCTCTTTCAGTACGGTCAGCAGAATCGGTGTTGGACACAGATGACAACAAGATGCTTTCTGGACTCTGGGCAGTTTCCAAATCGTCGTCTTCTTGATCAATTTTGATGTCTGCTTTAGCTTGAGCTTCATCTAACTTCTTTTCAGCTAACAGCACGAATTTTCTACAAATGACTTGGACGGATTCCAAACCGTTTTCATTCAACTGCACGTTCTTCTTGTACTGGTGCAAGGCATCCTTAGCCAATTTTCCCTTTCTTAAATCAACGGCTAATTCAATCAATAATGAGGCAATTGGTTCCAAGTCTTCCACGGCCAAATACCGGATTCTCTTGGAGGTGATGAGCTCATACAACGTTTCCAAAGCGGCGTTGCTTTGCCCAACGGCAATCAAGTCCTCGGCACGCTTTAACACGTTTTCCGGACGGAAATTATGGTTCTTATGAGGAGGAGGAGCCATGTTTGAATCAAGTTTTTGAGTCTGAAAAATTTTCTCGTTTTTGAAGAAGTACAATATTGAATTTTCGTGCCTGGGAAAAAATTCAATCACTAAGAGTGCAACCAATGACTACTAACTTTTGAACATCCTAGCAAACGACTAATGAAACATGCCAGACAAGGTCCCAGAGTTGCTGGAATTGTCCTCGGAGCTGGAGATGCTGCTGATCGAGCCAATTGACGAAAATATGCTGGAAATCAAGAAAAAGTCTTTTATAGTGCACACGAGCCAATTTATGGTAAAGGTTGTTGGGTTGGGGCTTGTAGTGGTTTTGAGCGTACTAGAGGCGATTGTGGTGGTAGTGCTAAGAATGCTAATGTACTTGTTGGTACCAAAAAAAATATAATTCGTATAAACAATGAACGTAAGGTTAAAAAGGTGGAAACTTTTGTTCCATCTCTGGCACCGATTTTGCCAAACTTTGTTTGTCAATTAAGATCAAACTTAACTTGGGGTCAATACCGTAATCTGTGAACACTCTTCTGGAATCAGTTTCCTGGTGCTTGTTGGTGTAATCGTAGTATCCTTTATATAACGCATTGGCTTCTAATACCAAATCCTCATAATGGAAATAATCCATTTCAACTTGACTAGTGGCCTTCTTTTTCTTCAGTTTCTTGGAATCTTCTTCCACTTCTGCAGAAACCATCTCATATACCTTCGAAACAATCAAGAAATAATCAAATTCGTACTTTTCGTGTGCATCTTCTGCTTTCTCCATCTCTTCAAGTAACATTTTGTACATTGGAGGAACCACTTCCACTGGCATATTAATAAGTCTTTCACTGACAATTAACCCCACCTTCAACTGCTTAGACGAGTCCTTGGTGATCTTACCGTTCTCCTTGATCAATTTCTTTAACATAACATTGAATTCCAATGTCTTTTGTGTCTTTTCTAAGAAGTAGTCAATCAAGGCTTTAAGACATGGCTTGTCCTTATTCTCCGACAAGTTAATCACCGATAAAAAAGCAAACGGATCACTTTCCTTCCCATCGGTTTTGATGGTGGTTCCCACACTGTTCTCCGTCAAGAACAAGTCACTTATAGCCGAAAGATCAAATTTAATGCTATCATCTCCAAACAACTGTCTCAAAAAGTTTTTGGTGGCTTGAAAATCAACGTCTGGATTGAGGTCAAAGAAGTCGAAGTCCACATTGACAGTTTCATCTTGTTCAACTTCTTGTTCGTTCTCCGAGTCGGTGGAACTGACTTCAATATCGGAATCTTCTGGTTCTTCTACTCTTCTTTTGCTCATGTTGTGCAATGAATAAATTATTTCAAGTCATCGCACTAAACTTTATGGAGACATCTTATCAATAAATGCCATTGATAGAAGGTTATTCGTCTGAATCTGAGCACGAGGAGCATGCCATAGAGCTCCAAGCACTGGTAATCGATATGGGCCCGGACTTGGAGCTACCCGGACAACAAGACATCGTGGTACGACACACGGCTGCAAATATAGGTATACACAAAGGGTTTTGGGAACCTGTTAAAAGAAAACAGAGAACCCCAGCCCCGAAGAAGAAGAGGAAAAAGGGCAGTCTAGAAGACGAGTACCTTGGACCATGGGCCAGTTTTGACACGTCCGAGGAGGAGCAGGAGAAGAAGGAAGTGTCTGAAAGTGAAGAGGAAGAAAAGGAGCTAGTTCCTCAAAAAGAGGAGGCGACAACAGACTACCTTGCCACATACAAGTATGCTACATCATTCATGGACGTTCCGCAGCTAAAAGTGAATTTAAATAAACCCCCAGGCTCCTTCGAGTGTTTTGTGCCAAAAACCGTAATCCACACGTTCTCCGGTCACGAAAGAGGAACGTCCAAGCTAGAGTTCTTTCCACAGTCAGGCCACTTATTCTTATCAGGAGGAAACGACTGTATAATACGATTGTGGGATTTGTACCATAAAAGAGAGTTGATTCGAGAGTATTATGGCCATACTCAGTCCATAAAAGACTTAACTTTCAATAGCAAAGGGGACCAATTTTTGAGCTGTGGTTTTGACAAAAAGGTTCATGTTTGGGATACCAAGGATGGAACCATACTAAAGACCCTTGAAATGTCTTCAATTCCCACAGTTGTTAAATTCGTACCTAAAAATGATCGGGAGTTCTTGGTAGGGCTAATGAACAGTAATATCGAACACTATAACATGGACGACTTATCCAAGCCATTGCAGACGTATGACCATCATGTGGGTTGCATAAACACTTTATGCATGATCGAAAATGGCCAAAAGTTCTTATCGACGTCTGATGATAAATGCATCCGAATTTGGAATTGGGGGATTAACATTCCTGTCAAAACTATAACCCATCCTACTCAATATGCCATATCGGCAGCAGTGGTGATTCCACCGGAACAGGAGTTTATAGCTCTTCAAAATATGAACAACGCAATCCAGGTGATTGACGGTACTGGCAACTACAAGTTCAAAAAGAAAAGGTTCAAGAACGAAAATGTCACGGGCCATAAAGTGGAAATTGATGTTTCACCAGATGGCAAAATTATCATGGCTGGAGACTCCAAGGGGTATGCTTTATTCTGGGACTGGAATTCTGGTAAGTTGGTGAAGAGATTAAAGGTTGCAGACGACTTGATTAACACTATAAAATTCCACCCACAAGAACAAAGTAAAGTGTTGGCAGGGGGGTCTGATGGGAAAATCTACTACTGTGATTGATACACGTTTATAAAATTATTTTTTCTTCTGTATGCTAGTTCTATACAATAACACAGTTCCTCTGTATGCTTTCATACAATAACACATTTTTCCCTTCTATATGCTTCTGTTTTATGTCTAGATTTCTTGTATGATTTATGAATGTCGTCATTAGTATGGTGCAAGAAATGATGATGATGATGTGCCGGTTTAGATGCAGATTCTGGCTTAGGTGCAGAGTCCGGTTGAGATGCAGCAGGTTCTAGCTCCGACTGTTTGTTGGAGCCATCATGACTATGACTATCTGGCCGTGAATCGTTCAAACTAATACGAGAAATAGTTTGTTCCAAGTCATGAGTGTCCAGTATTTGACCTTTAGAATGCTTTTTGAATTTCCATTTCGAAGGTGACAGCGTAATCTGAGTATCGTCCCTTTCCAGATGTGTGTCATGTTTGATATGATCACTCCATTGGCTATTTTTCCGGAATGGTGCCGTCAAACTAGGCTTCCTTGTATTTGGTTTTGAGATGGAGTCCTCTTTATAGTAGTTCTTATTTTCATCAGGGACATACCAATAGTACCTATCTCGGATATCCACGAACCTGGGTTCCAAAGGAGACCCTTCTGGCATAGGGTTGCTGGCGACGGTCAGATCAGTGAGGATCTTTTTCAATGTATTCACCGTACTCGCCCTTAAAGACGGGGAGTTGGAGGCCGATACAATGGGAGAAAGAGACGAGTCTTCTTGCCAGTACTTGCTTTTAGATCCTTGGGGAATAATGACTTTGGGCGAGCTTGTCACCGAATTACTGTAATAACTGTTAGCAGATGATCCCGATTCCTCATAAGACACAAGCCTATAGAATAGCATGTATGGCCATTCTGTATTGAAAAGAGTCTTGAAAGACTTTTCCACCACTTTCGGTTTGTGAGTATCGTCGTAAAGATGCCAAGGTGCATTATATGCCTCGTCGTCATTTTCAGCAATGTTATGGTAATTTTTTCTAACGGCAGCCACAAAATGCCCTGAACTGATGGAGGTTCCTCTGTGGCATATAGCACTTTCAAGAATCAATTTATAACTCTCAGAAGCTTTATTATCATCGTTGTCATCAGCAACAAAGTTTGGTAAATTTATGATGGGAGGAATAATAACCTTCCTATGCAGTCTATTAGCTTTTTGATTATCAAAAGAATACCGCTTTAAACAAATGGGCAATACAGGCCTTCTATTGACAAATTCTCGAGAATTGTCAGCCACACTCTTGACATTTCCTTCGTGTACAGCAACATTGTTATCATCTGTGTAGAATGGCAAAAGCCTCAAGAACATCCATGCCGGTAAACTAACTTCTTTCAGTTTACTTTTACCTTCATCATCAGTATTTGTCCATATTGATAAGGTGGACGACCGAGTTCTTACATGTACATCTGGCATTGTCTTTGTGGGTGACGCATTTGTCAACTCTACCCCCTCTTCGATATTCTCAATCATCTCAGCAAACGGTTTGCCAGCCCGGTAACTTTCTAAAGTGGCTCTTCGTTCAAGTTCTCGTCTCACACTTATGGAATTATTGAAGTAGTGTTCAAGACACTCTTCCAAGAGTATATCAGTATCATCGGAGTCGTCCTCCGGTAAACTGACAAATAGCATCCTTTCCTTAGAGTATTTCCTATCATCATCCTCATTGAACTTTCCTCCATGCTGAATGTCTATTTTAAATGTCAATAGTGGCATTGACAAAGTCTCTGTAAGGAACTCGAATAATGTCGCTGAGTCCTGCTGCTTATGCGACATCGCTTCGAGAAACCCTAACTTGTACAAAGTTTCACAGATTTGTACAGTCAAGTCCATTTTGATCAAATTACCTGATCTTAATAAGTTCACATATACTCTCAATAAATGGGACAATCTGTTAACTAGAAAGTTGTCAAATTGATTGGATAGGAACAACAACGGCTCGAAGCTGTCGAGATTAGCAAACATGGCAAACAAAAGCGCATCCATGTAACACATAACATTCTCCCAATTCTCCGCTCCCACATATTTAATTGTGCATCCAAGCTTATCAATATTTTCATTAGTAATGAACATACCTTGCTGACTGACCTGGTAGTACCTGATCAAATGAAACGTCTTAACGGGATCACCATCAGTGAACGGAGAATTGAGCACACAAGTGATTTCGGTGGGGGTTGGTTTGGGTAGTTTGAGGTGTTCAAAATATTTATAAATGGAGGATATCGTGTTGGGTGAAACGGGAACCTTTTTCTTTGTGAGTTTGTAGTTGATTTCAAGGTTCCGAAGCCAGAAACCCTCGGCCATACTAGCGTCCTCCGACGGCCTTGGCGGTTTTTTATGGCCAAACATTGTATCCTTGGATAAAATTTGTGCGAAAAAGAGATAAGATAAAGTGAATTTTGGGTTCATTGATTCATTATGGACGTTTCGACTTGTTAAAGGGTGATGTTACTTAGACCCGGTGATGTTGAGCTCTCTCATTCTCACTAGAACATCATCCAATCTGGCCTCTAATTTGCCAGCAATATAGTCTTGTCTCAAATTTCCATCGAGCTTCAGCTGCAAATTGTCGAGATGGCGGTAGTTCTCGTTAAAAAATCTGAGTTGCAACTTGATAAAGCTTTCAAACGAAGGGTTAAGGAATGGAACTCTCAAGCTGATCAATTTGGGCAACTCGTCTTTCAAATTATTATTTATACGATTGTACAGTTCCTTAGCTTTAAGGGTATCTGCTCGTTGTTCTGCCAACTTGGCTTCGTATTCTTGAGTATCAAGGGTGCTTGGTTTCTGCACAAGCTTTTGCAACTTGCTCTTCATAGCATCGTAGTCAAGTTTCTTATGGGCTCTCTTTTTAATGGCATCATTGACCTCAGTAAAGTAAGAATTAAACCGGGCCACGGGGTTCAAAATCACTTGATTGAATGGACCTTCGAGGTTGGCCAATGACGTGTCATTCAACTCTTTCATGACATTAAAGTAGTCATGACTGAAATTGTTGGATTTAACACCATTGTCGGCGTTTTCTCTAGCAGTAATCACATCCTCCTCCCCGTAAAATGCATTCAACACTTCGGCGATATTGGTCTGGGCCAATGTCAACACCCTCAAACTATCCAAATAGTGTCTGAGCTCTTTATGTAACTTAATTGAGTTTGTTTCCATTAATTTGAACCGTTTCTCTTCAAATTCGTATTGCTTATCAAACGTTTCATCAATCTGGCCGGTTTTGACCATCACCTGGGCACCGGCCCTGTTGATGGCTTTTTTCAACCCGTTCCAAGACATGAACACAAAGAGGACGATTTAATTGTGAAACAAGGAAAGTTATAAATGTGTAAAATGATTGTGTATCAGAATTTGTGGCCGTTGAAACCGGTTTTGCACGACGCGCAGCTGCAAAGTAAACTATACACTGACACATTTGATAAAGCAATCGTGTATAATATACTTATAGAATGTACAGTATAGGGGCCAACAATACTTGAAATTGAACCACATATAATACATATATTTATGATTGCACTATATATACAGTCACATCGAATCTGCCGGAGAGTGCATTATCTGCGTGACAAACTTTCCAGAATACCTGGTTATACAAGCCACTGTCAACACATCGTTTCTTATTGACGTGGTCATAAGATGGTTCAATATCACGTGGTTGGGGATGGAAAGATGATAAGCCTCTTGATTAGACGCGTAGTACGAGGAATCAGCTCTTCTTAACTGAGGCCTTCTGCCGGAAGATTCACTAGCGAACGAGGCACTTGGTGGTTTGAATGAGTCCAATGATGGCAATGGAGAAGGTTCTGCATGGTGGCCATGGGCATGCACTGGGATTGGATGATGTGCAGCATGATGGGGATGGGCATTGAGTTGACTTTGACTGTTGTTGGAGTTAGACAACTTGTTTAATAATACATTATTCAAATGTGCCGGTAATTGGGGTGGTTCTGGCAATTCAAAGTTCTTATTTTGGGTCTTGAAGTAGTTATAGTCCACAAATATCTCGGGGATTTCACTGGAATATTGAATTGGATTGTTAAGACTCTCATTGAGAAGAAACGACGATGAATTATTGTCTGATAGTGAGATGTAGGGACCCTGATGGGACCCCGAATATGGATGGTGAACCGACGACAGAGACTCTCCTTCTTGAGAGTACTGGTGGTGTTGTTGTTGTTGAGCATCCAATAAGTCATTCAGTAATTCTTTGTGCATCTCATCGGAGTCATCGTTGTCCATGAACTCCACATGCTCGAAGTTTGGCTCCTCTTTGCTAATTTTCGTGAGGAAGCTATTGGACTTCTTTTTGATTTCATTAATTTCAAATTGGCCAGCACTTTGAATAATATTAGCATCGTATTTGGTGGAGGCATTGGTTCTATCGGGTTGATTTTGTGAATGGTTGAATAAATGCAGACCATCCAACACTTCGAACCAATTGAAAAAGATCCCTTCGTGATCAGTGGCAGTGGGTAATTGCTCACTTACTCGGTATTCATTGTTGATGATGTACAACAATTTATGAACCCCCAACGCCAACCTTATCGTCACCACATATTCATTAGGGTGGTTTACTGACGGTTTCAACCTGATAATGTTTCTCCAGTTCGAAAATGACCCAATAACGGCAATTTTCTGGATATTTTCCTTTAATATATTGACCCATTTGATTTCCACCGTTACGAGCTTGCCAGTATCATTGGTCCCTAAAGGTGCAGACACCAGCTGGACCATACTGGAGCTTCTTTGAATCTGGTTACCCGGAGCTGCTCTTGCCTTATTACTTCTATCAGGAACAGGACCAAATGGAGAAATGGGTTTGGGAGCTGGTGCTTGTAGCAGATTGGCATCAGAAATAATCCGGGTGAAGTCCACCGACGACAAATCAGGAGTATGACTTTCTTCTCTGCTATTTAAACCAGAAGTAGCACTGGTGTCGTCCAAATCATTAGCATCCACGTCCATATCATCGGTGGGGTTCAAAGTGGAGTCATTGTCGTCATTTGTGTCCATTGACGTGTCAACATTATCGATTTCATTGTCCTTATTTGGAATGATGTTTCTGGATAGCTCCGTCTCATCTGTTTCAATCAAGTCGTTCAATTCGTTAAACTCGTCTTCAATTAAATCATTCAGAAACTTATTACTTAAATTGTCTTTATTAAACAAGTTTTTATTCTTGATGTCTTCTTTCTTAACTTCATGGAGAATCAAGTCACTGAACTCATCGTCCAAGTTCTGCGGATTGGCTTGATGTGACGCTGATTTCCGGACGTTGGATTCGTTATATGTAATGGAAGATCTCCTTGTTTGTGACGTGTTATTACCCATCTGGTGCTTGGAAATTAATGTGGTGTTTGCCCTTGTATTTATATCTAGGGAATGGGATATTCGAACTGGTGTTGTTGTTTCTTCAACGTGGATAATCTATAACATTAAACTACGTCTCTGTGAAACGCAAGTTTTTCTCACTGCAATTGCTCCTCCATAAAAATTTAGGTGTGCATACATCACTCTCCTTGAACCCAATTATATACAGGATATACCCCAAACACTTCGTCATCATAGTTATATACAGGAATTGTATAGACGGGCTCACTAAGCACTTCATAACCCATGCAACCGTAACGACAGAAGTGTCTAAAACAAGTACACATACAGCCTGATATAAGTGTATACTCCAAGGTGTACAGGAGGCCAATTGTCCAGTTCGGGAGAAACTGCCAGCCTGGTTCGTTTATTTTTCTTTATTTCACTACACAATGGGCGGCACATGATGTGTCTGGGTCCGATAACCAGGGCTTTAAAAATTAACAAGTTGGGCCCGAGAATTCAATCGTTTGTGACTGTAACACGAAACCAGTTTTTTGGTAAGATTGCAAAATAGCTGCCTGAGTTACGCACTGACGCCAGCCAGCTAGGCTGGGTTTGAAACCGGGCGTAAGAACGGAAAGGGTCAGTAGGCCTTAAACTCGGTTTTGGGCCTAACGGGGATCTTTTACCTGAAACGGGATGTCAATAAAAGCAACGGTACTGTGTTTTAGTTTGTGAATATTACGAAAGTTGTTAGAATGTGGTTCTTGTGGGGAATTTTTGCATCGGGACTTGATGTAGGACCCACCTTTGCGTTAGCGAAAACAAGTCATACAAGAAGTACATCAATGTGTTCGTCTCAAGTTACCGGTCTTTTTACACATTTATTAAATCTATTTGCAGAAAGACTCTGGATATAAAAGACTGCCCCAAGCTACAAACAATCTTGTACTATTCCGCAAAAGATATGGTCCTGGGGTTGGTAATGCCGCCTCGAGCAGGCTACCTTATAAAGTGACGGGATGTGGAGCGTTCATGGTAGTATTGAGGCTACATTTGAGCACCCGTTGGTAAAACTCACAGAAGCTGCAGACACCCTTTTATCCCAAACTATTAACACTGTGCACGAGATTTGACAAAAGCGATAAAATTATGACAAAATTAGTGTTTTCCTCAATATATACATCCAGAAAGATTTTACTTGGAAAGTAAAACAAAAGTATAACATGGTTTTTATCAGACTTTCAAAGAACTACAAATTTCTTCAATGAAGTAATGGCTTCAGTATTTGTAACTATATCCCGCATCTTCCCGTCATTTACCAATACGTTTGGATGCTACTCATAAGTCTACAAGTGTTCCATTGAATCACGATGCTAAGTACTATGCTGCAACTTGGCTGCAAAACAGGGTCGTGCACTGCACTAATATTAGCCAGTTTCCAAGAGAAAGTCCTTCAATGAACTCTGGGCTTTCTACACCTCAAGAGGTCTTGGCAGAACATATACAGTTATGGAGACATCGGAACCCCCAGACCCCACGTTTGGCTTTCACATCTAACTCTTTTCCTCGTCTATTTTGGCTAAGAGATCAGTCCGAATGATTGAATATCAATAAGTCCTTTGATACCAATAATCCCACAAGCGCTTATAAAATATGAAGTAGCTGTAAATAGATTGTTGTAATTGTTAGGGATAAAAAAATCGCTTATATGCATAGGGTGTTTTGAATTATGCTGCTGATTATATGTCACGTCATCTGTATGTTGATCTATACCATGGTATTTCATACCAAGTATAAGATACACGTATATGTTACATGTAATACTTCATACCCACAAAAGGTCATTGCGTTCACTTCTGTGGATGGAGAGCTACACCCAAAAAATCATACCCAATGTGTCTGCCTGTTGGGCCCGAGCATTCCGGTTGAGGGAGTGTGTTATGCCGATAGGATATACCAGCAAAGGCCGCTTGTAGGGTCCGACACTTGTCCTCTATATTGATCACCTTCGATTTTATAGAAACCAATTCGTCCGTGGTTTCTGAATTCAACCAAGCCTCATTGTCGAAATCCAATGAACTTTGTATGTGGTACTTGACAAATCCCACGTCTGTATCAGAATGCCCCTTCCTAATCGGGCTATTTCGATAGGCTTTGTATCCTACTCAGCACTTGGCGTTCAACCCATGTACTTGAGCCATGCAAGCAGCAAACCCAAAAATGCAACCGTTGTGCAAAGCAACGCAATGAACCGTTGATGTTTATATGACGTCAACACTGTCATCTGGGCCAACATTGCGGTTACCGCCGCCAACAACCCGAACACCACCATCAGAAATAGACCTGGTTTCGTGTCTTTTTGAGATGAAAGCATTGACTGATAACTCATGAGCCCGAGAAGCACAACAAACGTTATAGGGAAACTAGACGCAGTACTTCGACTGGAACTACCGGAGTCAGGCGTAGGAGCTGCCGTCTTAGTTTTCTTTGTTGTCTTCTTCGCCATCTTGACTTCTTATCGAGCGAAAAATTTCGGTGCGGTTTATAATTTTGAAGCCTAGGCACGGCCTTTATTCTGCTTCATCTGGGCAAACTTTCGGTCCAAAGAATTAGATAAGCCGTTCATTTCTTCATCAGACCGGCCATATAATTCGGTCCACCACTTGACATCACTATAATTGAAAAAAATCACCTCTTCAGTTTTGGCAAACCCCGGATTCGTAAACTCATTGGAACGTGAATTGAAGTAGTCCCACACCGACACCGTTCCCTCGTACAAATTGTTGATAGTCCGCTCTCTTTCGGAATCACAAAGAAAGGAACCGTACTGACACGAATAATAATGATAGAACAACCGTTTCAAAAACCGACTGTTGAACTCGAATTGTGTGGGATGCTGCTTATAAATTTGGTACACACAATCCAAGAACTGGTGGAAAACCGGCGACTTTTCATTACTTCCTCCGTATGTGTGGTTGGAGAAAAAACTGGTGGATTCTTCTTCATTTGGTGACTCAGTCAAATCAGCAGTGGAAGACGAGGTGGACACCTGACCAGGCGAATTATTTGTTGCCAGTTCAGCAGCAGCAGCGGCAGCAGCTGCCGTATTTCTGATCCTAACTGCCGCCCTATTGGCAGCCTTTTGTAGAAACGATGCAACGCTTCTGGCCGACCCATTTGTGTCGGAGTTGGCATCTTCATATTCCGAATCTCGAAGCGGTTTGGGTAAAATGGCACCAGTACAACCGCCATGGTCGGCTCTGGTGTTGAATTTGAAACCAAAACTCACCCATTCCTTTTCCACCAACACCATGAACCCTTGGAGCGTTCTATAGTAAGGATCAAGACAAAGCTGCAGGAGGGCCGATACCTGGGACGTTCTATCCCATCCGTCAGAGCAGTGAATAAGCACGTTGGTATTATTCAAATGTACTGATTTTGTGATCCTATCGACCGACTGGAGGATAATAGATAGCCGGTGAAGCCACTGCGATTTGGACAACGCTTGCTGGAAAGCGGGATACGAAATCTGAGGATCGTCTGCATTCACTGATACGGGAAACCTATCCAAATCATTCAAGATATTCGTCAACTTGTTTAAAGAGTCTCTAATCACGTGGATGTTATCAATGTTGCCAAAAATCTTATCGACGTGTCTCGTAGGTTCCTGAGACTCGTTGCTGTCGCCCGACAGTCTACCTCTATAATTATCGATATTTTCAGTTCCAGCCCCTAAAGCATGTTGGGCCATAGCATTTGTAATGGGTCTCAAGTCTATTATCAAATTTCGCTGGGGTTGATCAACAAACTCGTCATCTTCCGTCAAAGTGTGGGCTCTCTCCCGACTCTGGGTTTGGAAAATTTCACCAATTAGTTTTTCATCTTGAATCGACCGATTTTGGATCTTAATCCCCACTAGCGGCTGAGCACATCTAGCAATAATATTGCCATTGGGGTTAGATCTGTGTTTGTACACAACGGCGGGTATTCTTTGTTTAGACCGGAACTTCGATGCATGCTTAACGACATTATCTGATATGGTTTCTGGTACCACCAATACTCGAGGATACGAACCGCATAACTTATACAGATCATTGATTTCACTGATTCTCCAAAACGAGTTGTCGGTGAATCCCAACCTCTCATACTCCGCCACCGGATCGTATATCTCCCATCCTTTGACAGGCAAATCCAGTTCCATCAGATTGGCCTTGTAAGTATATGCATAAAACGACTTAAGATCCGCCTGAACCTTGGGAGTAGTGATCAAGGCGCTTAATTTGTAGTACACTTCATTGCATACCAAGTCGTTCATGAAGTCAAATGAGTAGAAGGTGAAGTCTTTGCACTGGATTCGAATATTGGATGCAGAATAATGATCCACCGTAGTGTTCTTATAGGAGTTGGCCAATTGGCTGTCTCTGAAATCGGCATTGGCCATAATGAGATGATTGTTGCGGTTAGAAACCAACGATGAGCCCCGACTTTTAATGATCTTATCGATTATAGGATAACATATCCATATCTCTTTTGGAGGTACTTGTTTATCAGGAGGAGATGCAGAAGTAAAACTGAAAACTAGATGGTAAGTCGATAACGTGAGTTTCCCGGTGATGCAGTACCCTCTCCGCGACAAGGTGACATTATCAATGGTGGAAATCTGAAGATTCTCCATCAGATATATTGTCGTTGCTAGTTTTACAGGAAAAGTGATTTTTTGAGAATTATATACATCTATAAGTCGTCAAATTTACGAATCCCATGTTCATGCTGTTGCATGTTACGTAATTGCTTATTGGTAAGCTGTTTGGTCTTGGGCTTTTTGGTGGTGTCTGGTTCTTTGGTTTCGGGTTCGGGTTCGGTGACTGTATTTAAGTCGACGAGTTTTCTTTTGGTGGTGATGGGCAAAAATCGCTTTTTACGTTGGATATGGGGCCCGGATTCCTTCGAGTCTATGTCCTGTTCCAGGTCGTCTTCTTCGTTGTCTTCTCCCAGGCCATCTTCCTCGTTCTCTGCATCCAGAGCATTCTCTTCTTCCAGTTCGTTGGCTTCATTTCCCAGTTCGTTTTTTGCAGCCTCATCGCTCTCTTCACCAGAACCAATGTCACTAGCACTGTCACTACTAATGTCGCTGTCGCTATCACTATCATCGTCATCACTGTCATCACTACTGTCACTTTCACTCTCCCTCTCCACATCCTCTTCCACCTGCTCAGACCAGATTTTCAATGAATCCATGCCAGCACTGATCAACCGGTAATTATAATCGATATCCAACACCCCCACCTCGTCCACAGGCCCATTCTTACTAGTAGGAGTGGAATGAACTCTGGTTTCAACGGCTTTTCCCAACTTATAGTTGATTCTATGCAACAACCCATCACTATCTCCACACCACAATGAATTAGTCATTTCGTCACTGTCACAGTTCATACTTGGCACTATACAGTCAAGCGATACTCCTTTGTTCACCTTGATTCTCGACAACTGGTCCCTCCAGTGGTTTTTGGAGTTTTTCCAGATCGTCACAATCCCTTCTCCATGTGATACAAGAACCGTATCGTTTTTATGATCATTAACATAATCTGAAGCATAGCACATGGAAAGCAATTCGTCCTCCTGATCGTCTGATTGTGTCACAATACCCTTTCTTATATCAATATGTGAGAGCGTGGTGGAACCCAATGTAAGATAATGGTAAGCCGAAACATCAGGCATTGGCAAAATATGATTAATACAGTCATCGTGAGCTTTGGGCACCTTGAACCGGATTTTGTTCTTGGACAAGTTGCTGCTATCGTACACAAGCACATGTCCTCCTTCTGTACCTACCAACAAGAAGGGATTTGTGGTGGAATGGCACAATTTCGTAACAGCATCCTTCTCATCAATATAATCTTTGGAAACGTCTACTTTTCCAATGACTTTACCGGTTTCTGTCAACGCTTTTTTAATTATATGATCTGTCCCCACACTGTAGACATGTTCTCCCAAAGAGTCCTCTAGTGGGTCAAAAATAATGGATCTACACGACCCTTTGTGTCTTTTCGTCTTCCATAATGTGGTAATGTGTGAATCTTGTGGGTCTGAGATATCGTTTTCCACCGTCCACCATTTATGTTTCAGTTGAGACACAGACTTGATGATAGACGAGATTTTCCCTTTCTTGAACGCTTCCGCTTGCGTTTTCACCAACTGCTCCCGTGCGGCTTGCTGTTTCTCTTCTAATTTATCGGCATCGTATGAAGTGCAGTAAACATGGCCTGTGGCTAACCCTTGAATTAAAATAGGTTTTGTGGGGTGGGCAGCAACAGAGAACAAGGGGTCAGCATAGTTGATTTCTAGTATCGGAGACACCTTCAGTTCCATCAACTGGGCGGCGTTGGCGGCGTTGGATCTTCTTTTCCCCATACTATGTAGTTTGATGAGATGAGATGAGATTGCGAAATTATTTATCGAGTATATAACAATCTAAACATAGAAGGATTAAAAGATATCGCCGGCGTTTTCCAACTTCTTGTCCTTTCTCAACTGCCAGTATTCTCCTTTGAATTCCCAGAACGCATCTCCAGTTACTGGGTGCTTTCTCTTGACAAAATAGTTGGGCTTGTAAGCTTCCTTTTTCATCTCTCTTCTCTTTCTGGCAGCTCTCTGCTTCTCTTCAACCCGGTGCTTTTCAGTGCTGGCTTTATCATACTCCCCATCTTCCATGGCTCTCTGATCTGGTCTTAATCTGGTATCTGTAGGTGGGAGGTATTCCTTCAAGTTATCGTCTAGTCCATTTAAAGTGACGGCAAATGTAGTCAAATTGAAAGGAATTTTAGGTCTAGGAGCTGCTTGCCAGATTAGGAAAGCACCATCCAGGAAAGGGTCTCTGGTAATAGAACTGGACGAATGTGGCTTGTCCACCAACGAAGCTCTTCTGTTAGCAGCATCTGATGGTTTAGTGGTAACTAATCGTTTACCAAAGATATTAGAATTCCAATGTCCTCCAATAGCCCATTTTCCTTCTCCAGCCTTGTTCAGAACTGTACCACTCAATTGGTAAGCAGAAGAGGCTTTCCATCCTCTTTGTTTCATATCAACAACACACTTATCGCCAGTTGTATGGTTAGTGACTTCCATTATACCATAGTTGTCGACCGTGGGGTTACCAATCATGATACCCACGACTGAAGTATTGACTTTCTTCCAACTGTACAATTCTTCCACCACCTTGTTTCCTTCACTGTCAATCACACCATTGTCTGGCCTAATTACACAGAACATCTTACCCAAGTGCTTGAAATCAAACGATCTTCCTCTAAATTTAGAATCGACCACGTTTTCTCCATAATAGTCCCATTTAATGGATTCGGCTTTACAAGCACTGACTGGTGGATGATGACTGACTTGCTCAGACACCAATCTGTACTTCTTGTCAGGACGACAATACTCAAAAGTCTCACCTAACAAAGGGTTGAAAGGCTTAGCGATTCTGTTAATCGTAGAAGCATATTCTGATGCAGCAAATGCAGCAACATAGGCACAACGAAGAGTGGAATCGTCAAATGATGCTGCTTTGTCTAACAATTCAGAGTATTCAACGTCTTCCACCAATCTTTGAAGTAAAGAGGTTCCTTCGTTGAATGAGACTGGCAAGGTCATTCTTGTCATGTCTTTTCCAATCATCGACCTCAAGATACCCCAAAGACCAACCTTGGGTCTGTCATCTTCATCAAGTTTCAATTTCGTTCTGGGGGGGTTTTCGTAACCCAAGAAAGATTTCTCAGTATATATCAATTCTTTATGAGATACTTGTGCCTCATTAAGTTCAGCCACCTCGTCTCCCTTTGACGTAGATGGTTCTTCAGCATCTGAAATAACAGTAGTACCAGAGTCAGCGGGTGCTATTGCGGTTCCATCAGACTCGCTCTTAGAAACCACTTCTTCTTTGTCTTGGTCATCCGCTTGCGGCTGCGACACATTCAAGGCGAGGTTATCAGTGCTCTTCAAAGATTCGTCTATCAACTCATCTGCATCGAAAAATTCATCATCTGAGTCGTTTAGGATATCTTCTAAGGACTGCCCTGGAACGCTTTCCTCTAAGCTGTTGTTGACAGAATCAGCCTTCGCAAGTGCATCATTTGAAGGATCTTCGGGTAGTGTTCCTTGCTTCGAGGCATTTAATGTCCCCTGTGGTGTGGTAGTTCCAGAAGATTTGGCCGTCAACAATTTCTTCAACTGCTTCTTCTTTCCTTCGTATTCCGCCAATTTTTGTTCTCTATTGGCAATTTCGTTTTCTAATTGGCGAATGGAGGTCTCCCAAAGCTTGTTGACTTCTAACTGTCTCTCGAACTTTCTGCCATTCTTTACATCTTTGGTAGCAATCAATGCGTTGTATTTGACAAATAATTCCTGAATAACACTCAATGTGTTACGACCCACTTCATATACGTCTAACCCGTGAGTGTCAGAGGAATTCAATAAATTGTTGAAAAGTTCCAAAACGCTCCTGATCTCCACATCCAATGAGCCTCTGACGGTCGAAATTTCATCTTGGATGCTCTTGTGGTTCTTAGCTGCAGATGTCAGCTCACTGTTGTCATCATCATCTTCCAAGTCATCAGAATCGTAATCAAAGTCTTCATTGTCGGTTTCGGCAAAGCTGTATTGGTCACCGTTGACAGTGTTGGCAGCACTTAAAGTAGCATTTTCATTGATGTTCACGAGGTTTGGAGTTTCAGCCTTCTTGAAATTACTGGCTCTTGAAGGGCTGTCAGACTGCTCTTCGTCATAGCTGGTCTGAGAATTTAAAGACACAGAACTACCTGTCCGCTTGTGCTTTCTCCTCAAACTCAACAGATGATGTTTACGAGGTTCAGGCTCTTCCATGCTAGCTCTATCATCCAAAACTGGCGATTTGAGTTCGTCGTTAACAGTGTTCCCAGCAGAGGAGCTTGGCACATTAGCAGAATTACCCTGTTTGCCCCGCTTTTTAAGATTATCCTTTGCAATTGTGACAGCATTTTGAAGATTCCAGACCCATCTGTTGGTTTCAATGGGATGGTTGGCTTTCAAGTGCCATCTTATGCCATTTTTGCCTATAATTTCAAACTTCAACTTTTCAGAGGAATCCAAGTGTAAGAAAGCGAAACCTAAATTCAAGGATCCCCTGCATGCATTATTGGTGTCATCCTGGTTGGTATAATAAGATAAAATTCCTTTTTCATCAAGAACAAAGTATCTCAACTTGTAACCAGAAGCAAAGTTAGTCCACTTTTTCAAGTATCCTTTGTAGGTAGGAGCATTGCCAATTTTGGAGTTATTGGACGACACGATTGGATCCATCATGGTCTGGTCTCTAGAAGCGTTTTTCAACAACCTTCTTATAGGGTCGCTTTTGTTGTGTATCAAATCAATGGGCAACTTCCCCCGCTTATCTCTCTTGAAAGGATCACCACCATGGCTCAAAATCCATTCACACATCTGAAGATCGTTTTTACCGATAAACTCGTGCAATACCGTGTTTCCAGTTTCGGGATCAGACCCATTGATATCTAAAAGTTCAGCAGCTCTGGCATTGGATACCAACAAATTCTCCAAGTTCTTGAAATCTCTCTTGGTGAAATACTCTCTGAGTTGGCTAGCCAGCTTTTCAACAAACTTAGCCCGTTCATACTGCATCAATTGAATGATTTCCAAGTCTTTGCACAACTCTACCGGTTGTTTTTTATCTAAATTCAGAGTGGTATCATTAATGTTAGGCAACGATAACAAGTACTTCACCACTTCGCCTCTGGAAACAATGGCGGCCAAATGTAAGGGTGTGTTCCCGTCCTGGTCCTGCGAGTTGATGTCGACGTTGAACTTGTCACTGTTATTCACCAAATGCTGAATCATTGATAAAGGAGCCACCTGCACCGCATAATGTAAAATTGTCTGTTTCAACTGAATAATGTTTGTGGTTTCAGTTGTCAGTTTTGTGGATTGCAAAGTCGAGTTAACAGTATCGAGTTTGGCAGTATCCCCGCTTCTTAACGCATCGAGGAGCTTAAGTCTTAGCAATGAAGCGTTTAATTGTGAAGACATGCTACCTATAAATGATTCAAATCCTCAAAAAAACGAGCGTCTCAACATATTACGTGCGGGTAGCAAACAAGCAATTATCAGGCATCGCCATTTTTAAAATAACACGGTTATCACATGGTGAAGGCTAAACGGTCATTGCTGCCAGAAGATGGCAAACGAAAGAAGATAAAGTTGGACGTAAACCGAACCTTATATGTGCAGAATCTAAACGATAAAATATCCAGTGATATTCTCAAGACCAACCTTTACTTATTGAGTAGCTGTTATGGTGATGTAATTGATATTGTTCTCAAACTGAAAAGCCGAAAGATGAGAGGACAGGCCCATATTGTGTTTAGTAGCTTCGAGGAAGCCAAGGAAGCCCTTTCTGGATTAAATAAATTTGAGTTGTTCGACAAACCTATGGTGGTAGACTATGCGAAGACGAAGTCAAAGATCATCAAGAGAATAGAACAAAGTGACCCAGATAATGACTATTAATGACCTTTATATACATGTTATTTCAAAACCAATGCATCTTCTAATGAATTAAATACACAGTCGGGTACTCCGACTCCTTTACCAAAACACATTCCTCCAAGTGAAAGTTTAGACTCCGGTAGCATTTCTGATACTGTGTGCTTTATCTTTTCATATCCCACATGATACTGGGGGATACAGTCTTTGTGAAAGTTGTACGATATCAAAATGTCGTTCGGTTGCAAATTAATTTGGGTGTCTGGTGCACTGGCCTCATCTCTGATTAGGATGTTGGTTTTATTGATCTCTACCCCAAACACTTTTTCTAGTGTACTTTTGACTGCGGTTAACGAGACACCGCTTGAGGGAGTGTTGTCTTTATACCAGTGGCCACCAAGCATCATGGTTATACTACTGTATTGCAGTGGATTTGGCCCCACCTTGCCATAAAGTGGTTGAACATTTGCAGCTATATCTGAATCAAAGATAGTTCCGAGAAGGAACTCTTTGTTTCGTGACGCCTTGGGCACAAGGAACCCAAACCCACTATTGGATGGTGGTACAAGGGGAGTCTTTGACACAATATTGGCCATAAATATGCTGGCATATTCCATCTTATTAAGCGAGTCAACTAGTTGCGGCCAGTCCACACACAGGGCAAGGTTATGGACATTGATGGTGGACCTGATATGGTCAAACTGGCGGTCTCCACTAGGTGTAGTAACTACCCCTGTCTGGGGATTTAGTTTAGAAATCTGGCTATTGTAGACGAATTCTATCTGGGGTAGCTTTTCAAGGTATTCTGTTAGCATTTGTGGATAAGTGGCTAACAGGCCCTTCACCGCTACTATGGGGTACCCTCGAAGAGACTTGGAAAGTGAAGCGAGATCTGCTGATGGATTTATGAGCGTTTCATATGCGGTTAATGCCTTAGGGAGCCCTACTTCTTTCTTGGTGTTTTTGAATAATGACTTTACCATACTTTTAACAAGCGAGCCGTTGTCCTGTTCAAACTGTTTCAACCGAGGGAACAATGTGTTAATACTTAGCTTAGATATATCTCCAGCATAAATTCCATGTAGAATAGCACTAAGAACATTATCCGTAATGGAAGTACTACCCAATCGTCTTTTGAAGAAAGCCTCCACACTCTCGTCAGTTCTGCTACCTTTTTTGCGGAAGGGCTCTCTCATAAGACTACCCACAAGTCCCCGAATGATCCCAGATCTGCTGAACTCAATGAATGAAGACGGAGAGTGGGGAACTGCAACCATCTCGTGGCTCGAGTTCAATAAAAACTTTCTGTTAGCAACTGAGCTTGATTTCATTACCATAATATCATCTTTGCGTCCGTGTTGTATCAAAGTGTCAAGGATCAATAAAGTACCATCACTGATACCTCTTAAAGTCCTAGGGCCTTTCTCTAGTTTGACAACATCACCACTGTCGACTAGATCAATCGTCTTAATCCAGCCGCCTGTTTTCGGCTGGCTTTCGAATATTGTAATTGCCACATCGGGTCGTAATCTGTTGAGAAAGTAAGCAAAGGAAAGACCAGATATACCCGCCCCTAGTATACCCACCGCACCACCTTTCGGCACCTTCGAGAGCCTCGCTAATTGGGTTGTCATTAACTGATGATAAAGAGATGAATTTTTAGAAATCGCGAGTTTGCAACTTGCACGAGTAGGTATTTATTAATAGCTAAGTCAACATAGTGGCCAGTAGTCAGCAAAGAGAAGACAGTCGTCGGTTCTGGACATGGTCAGCCAAGGTACTAGTACGCGTGGTATATATCCTGTCCCTTTTTAGACTCACTAATCATGGAAAGGTTATCGGTGGACATCTTGTGCTGCGAAATATTGGGTTTCAGAAGTGTGGACTCGGCACTCATGTTTCTGAGCAATGGGATCCGTTGGTCGTATCCCGACCCGTGAATAAGCATATTGACACTACTTTCACTGTCATTTGGCATGTTTGTAAACCTTTTGTGGTCAGATTCAAATATTCTGCTTGCAAACGACGAATTGGTGTTGTACGATTGTAAAGCTGGACGTTCTTTCGCTAGACCAGTAGAAATTGTAGGAGTCAACACACCTTCTGTCGACTTGCTCTCGTTTTCTGGCACTGTTGTCGACTTATTCTCATATTTTGGTTCCTCTATTACATTATTCAGCCCCTCTATTGGGTTGCTTTCATAGTCAGGAACCTGCATTGACATATTCTGCACCTTTGCAAACTTGTTCTCATATCCAGGAACCCCTGCCAAGCCTGAATCTGGAGCTGCCAACGGATCGGACACAGAAAGGTTAGCCAGACTATCTAAACTGACTTTGCCGGTTGAATTAGTTGACGAGCTTTCTGTAGTAATAGCAACACTGGATGCATCATTAACGATTCTGGAGGACCCGATAGACTCAGAAGATACCAGATCTTGGGGAATATCAGGACTTTCAGGAGAATTCAAAGACAGTAACGAATCTGATTTCTGAAGTGGGTCTGAGTTTTGTGAGCTTATATTAGTACTCGAAGTTGATCCACTATTAGCTCCTGGTTCATTAATATTCAACATTGGAATGGAGGAAATGTTGGAAGGTGAAACACTCAATGCAGAATCTAATTCATTGGCGGACATATTATGACTTGGTAAAACTGATGGGGCAAATGAGTTGACTAAGGAAGACCTTAATCTCGAAGATATTCCAGTGCTAGCACTCTTGACGGTATTTTCATTCACAACTGCGTCGATATTCAAAGATCCGTCATAAAAGTTACCATTTGCGTCGCTCGATTCATATGCTGGTGGATCATTGGTAGACGTGGTGGGAACATCAATGGAAATAGAAGGCACTCTGCTCAATGGATCTTCTGAAACAGAGAAAGATCTGGTGATAGGAGACGCCATGGGTGATGTAGCCTCCTCAAAACTGGGAAGCGTATCTTTTGTCTCCGATTGGTTCCAGGGTTTGATTGAAAATCCTTTACCATGAATTTCTCCATTTTTATTGGTATAATGACCCACATGGCTTCTATCAAAATTAGGGGTTCTGAACGAAACAGAAGAATGATCCGTGGTAGTCGGTTGTGACCCAGATGATGCCTGAATGGAATCTTGCATATCCACTTCGTCATACTTTGGTAACTGAATAGATTCCTCATTACACTTGGAGCTTAACAAAATCAACGGCGTATCAACCACAACTTCATAATGATGCATTTTGTTATTATCATTGGGATCAGGTTTGGATATTCTGAAGCACACCTGTAATCGGTGATATATTTGAATGTTCCTGAAATTGGTATCAGGGTACAATGCTCTTCCTAGTGTGGTGAATCCATGTTGGATGTTCTCCTTAAAGTGATTATGACTGATCTCATGCATCAAGGCAGAGGAATCTGGTGTCAAAAACTCAAGTTCATCTTCGTGCTTATAAAGCTCACTATGATTGTGGGTAAGATTTGTCTCCAAAGCACCAATAATGGGGGAAGAAGGTGGGAACATGCTGTTTGAATTAGGGGTATCAATAGACATGATTGAAGCCTTACGAGATCCAGGGGTGGAGTTGACTTCGAGCCTCCTCAAAGCTTCTTCATCATTACTGGTTTGGATGATCTTATCATTCCTTGTGGTCAAGAAGGGCAAAGCAATATTGATGTCTAAGGGAGAAGCCACCATCATGTCACTCTCGGGTTCCTTGGATTGACTCTTCTTGCTACGAGGACTTCCAGTAGCTTCAGGGAATAAGTGAAACCCGTGGTGTGGAGAACTAGAACGATGGCTAGTCAAGGGGTCTTCCAATTTGAAGTTTTCAATATCATCGTCATGAGCAGATGCATTATTATCCGGTTCATAACAGCTGAACAACAAATTGTTGTCAGGGCATTTGATAACCTCCTCCTTATACGGTTCACTCAAGCCACTCGTTGGCTTGTTCTTGGTCTTCAACTCACAAACAGATATCACTCTCTCCCTCGTTTTATTGTCACCCACGAGTGGCTTAAGGTAATAGGGATCTTCCCCATCATAATCGTATTCCCTGGACAAATCTTTTGACACATAGGTGATTCTTTCCAAAACATTGAATTTTATTCTCTTGATGATGACATCCTTAACAAGTGGAACTATTTTGACATTGATGGGGTGTTCAGACCCCAAAGCAACATATTTTCGAGGAAATGTGATGATATAATGAAGGGCATTGTTCCACACTCTATTGACGTAGATTGGTTTATCTGTCACCGAATTAGCAAAAGATGGTGGGGTTCTGACCATTGGTAAGTTGAAATTTGACGACATATACAATCTCCGATTCAACTTATCGGAGTTTTTTTGAACAGAAACACTCAAGCTGTGATTCAAGGACCCATTAATAGAAGTGGTGGTTGGTGGGATATGCTCTGGGATCAATATAGGCAACAAGAAGATATAAAGACCTGCTTTATATATGGGCTGGGTAGCCGCTAATTGATCATAAAACTCGTCAAGATCTTCATCTAAGAACGGAATATCAGACGTGGAATCATCATTGTTCAAATTAGAATTCTTGCGGGACAAATCCTTGATTCTTTTCAATCTGTAATACCTGGTTCTTTTGGCTAGTTCATTTTGATCTATTTTCCGAGCTTTGAAATCACTGGAATTCAAATTATTGATGTAGTAGTCGGCATTATCCAAATTCTTGATCCAGTCCAACTTGCCGATTTTGAACTTCTCCTTCGTAAACGACTTGTTATAAGGATCACCACTGGGCCAAAGAATATTGGCAACACTTGAAAATTCAAATTTTATCAAGTTCAATGGGGTATCTTTATGCAACTCGATTATTACCCCAAAAGTATGAGGGATTGGAGTGTCACTATCGATCTTTGTACATAGATAATTCGGAGACTTGAGATGTTCAAGTTTGGATTTCAACTCCTTGGGGATGTTGTTTGAAAGTGGATTTTCAGTGATTTCTTCATCGGCATTACCGGACAAGCCATCGGGCGTATCAGCATCATCGTCGGAGCCATAGTTGTTCTCCATGTTAGCACTAGGTATACCCCCATTTTCCACATCTTCATATGTGAAACTAGCGGAACTAGCCGGCGCTAAGTACACACAGTTATTGGAGTTGGAGACATAGACACTGATAGTCTTAGACAACGTAGAACTGTTTGAGTGACTGGGCTTGACCAACAACGGACACTGGAGTCCTAAATCAGTTAACAACGCCGTGAGTTTCTTCTGTACCACCTGTTTGGTCTCCATTTTTATCAAGTCTTTGGTGTTGCGCTTACCGGTTGATTTAGACCTCGTTCGGCCCTCAGGCGTTGGCTTTAACGACAGGTTCAAAGTGGAGGAGGATGAATTAGACATCAACGATAACGATCGTGTCCTGTTTCGTAGACTTCGGGTATTTTCCTGGCTATTAGTTATGACAATCGAAGGATGGTCGATGGAGGTATCACTTGATCGCCTGATCTTTTCGAACAACTTTAGCCTCGGCATGGTGGAGAGGATGTGATTTCAACAGATGTATGGTTCCAGTTCGTGTGATTTGACTTTGGTTTATTTAAAGGATCCCAAATAACGTTGGAGTAAAACAAGTGAGTCGTTAATTCTTGATTTCCGTTTTTTATCACAAACGCAGAACTGAAAAATGTCTTGTCGAAAGGAGACTTGCTTAACAATAAAATAGATAGCAAATCTGGAAAAAATAACCTGGTTTGTATATTATCTGAAACGCCAGTTACAAAATGTAGCGGTGGTGTAGAGCCTGTAGTAAACAGGTGAACAAAGAGTGACCCCTTTATTGTGCCGGAACAGGGATGCTGCGGCAGGAGCCAAGTCAATTTGGGGCAAGGCCATTAAATTTCTTGTTCTAACGATTTTAACTTCTACAATAGCTTGTTTGCATCTATTCGCTCGTAAAACTGGCTATAGCCAGTATGTCATCGTCCGAGGAGGCGGTTGGCGGCGTAGTCATTGGTGCTGCGGTTTATACATAACGATTATTACGTAATGATTTTGTGGGGTCCAAAAAATGCATGGATGAGGCTGGAGATAAACGTACAAATGAGAGAATGGGAGATGGGAGAGCATTGCAGTAGGGACTTGGAGGAGGGGAGGATTGGAGGTGTATAAGGATGTTGATTGAGTATCGGGGATTTTAGCAATCATTGGGTTCATAACCGGTGGTTCTGAAAAGTATGAACCCGGCAGTTCTGAAAAAGGAATGTTTAGTGATTGAGTAATTTTGAGTCTTGTTTAATGATAAAGTGGTTATTTATGTTGCTTGGATGGTATTTTCCGTAATACGTCGGTATGGTCACATCACCAGGAAGCACTGGAACATATTTTCCACCGGAGTCCGACACACAACCTCCAAAGTGTTCCGCACAGGGTTCACCTCCACAATAGACAATACCCCATCAACATTCGACGCAACAACACGAAACCTGCTGCTGGCTCTCTTGTACAAAATAGCGTTCTGTTCAATCACCCCGAACTTGTATCCAAAAGGAGTGATGCTGAACGTTTTAAGGCTTATAATGCCAATATTGTAGATGAGATCGGTGTACACCACTTTGTTCCCAATTATCACCAACTTTATGATGGGAAACCTCGAAATACTGAAGGTTTTGGCGGCTTCTCTTGTGGTCTTATCGTACACGATTATGTACCCAAAAGCAGTGCCCGTGATGATATACCTATGATTCATCTCAATGGAAATTATCCACATGGTATTGACATTACTAACGGGTTTCTTGACCGCTTGAAAGTTTGGCGTGAGTTTCTCTTTGTTACTGTTGCTTCTACTCCTCAACAAAGTTCGAATCTGTCCAAGGTTCTGGATATTATTATAATCGTTAAAGACGCCGGGCGTTGGTACCACCCCGTTGATACTGACACCAGTTCTTATGTTGAACAACGACTGGATCCCGTCAGTTTCGTCGTTGTAGTATTCTTTATCCATGCTTATCTCGTAGCTTTTCAATTCACCATCCTTATTGCCCACCAACACAATCAATTGTTTAAAATCACCATCACTTACAACCTTGACCCCAGTGACCGGGCCTTGGAGCTTATAGCTCTTAAAACTGCCGTTATAGTCATCGTTCACCAAGTCAGTAACCACGAGTTTCCCATCATAGGAGCAGGAATACAAGTATCTATTCAATAGGATACCCATCTCCACGATTTTATCATTGAGGTTTTGTAAAAGACAATTTTTCCACTCCTTCACCTTCTGGTAGTCTGTCCCTTCGCTGGCGAGTCGATACAACTGAATGGTATTGTTTTGTCTAAGAAGAAGCAAGTGCTGGCACCCTTTAATCAGCAGTCTCGTGATGCTAGTGACGTTGGAATCTCCAGAGCATATTTCCTTGCCGTACTGCACGAAGGGAGGGTTATTTGATAATTCGATAACTGTGGGTGTTAGAAATGAGTAGCTTCAACCTGGGGCTCAAGTGATACATACATCTTAAAGTACCGTTTGTTGTTGAAGTAAGAATTGCCATTGTAGCACTAGGGATTAGCTGAGTTATTTTCGCACTGGTGATTTTGTGGGGTTGAAAGGAGTGCTGCAAACCTGGTGTAAGGGTCTGGAAAAAATGGTACGCTTTGCAGCCATATCAATATAATAGTGCATACCGATTATATTAGTTGTACGATATATTATTTATATACACGAAATTCCCATTCTTCGGAATCATGACTTTCACCATCTTGGAGCCGGCCCCTTCGAAGCCAAAATCGGTCACACAGACGATCTTTTGGGTTGTTGTGATAGCGCTTGCCGTGGGTTTCGTGATGTGCACTATTCTCCAGAAATCAGGAGAGCGCCGGGCTCAGCAAGATGCTAATGCCGAATACTATCGCCCAGGACGAAGAAATCACGACAATCTCGTTGCGCTTTTGTGGGACCGGATCAGACCAAAGGATGCTACTTCTATTGGCCAGGAACAGTACGAGGCACACCAGCAGCGTGTATTCAATGCCGTTCAACGGTCGCTTTATTTGCAGGAACTTGAGATGGGAATCGCTACACCGGCACCAGCATACACACGAAACGGAAACCCGGTGGCTGGTCCGTACCCAGAACACCCATATGCAGAGGCCGAACATGCCCAGCCAGTGTAGAGGTAAGCACTGCCGTGGGGAAATGGGCATATTAGCGGACAGATCAACGTCCCCGTACCTTTGACATCGTCTTCGAAATGCAAATGTCTTACCCTATTTCTACCGTAGCACTCACTAGAATGGTAGTGCCGCTATCACTAGAAATCCCAACTCATCAAATGAAAAGCTAAATCCGAATGGCACTACTCACTCTACTAACGCTCTGAGGTTTTCCAGCTTGTGATCGCAGCGCTAATGTCACACGATGTTCAATAGGTATGCTTGACTTAGACTTTATTTTCATCGACCCGAGGAAAGTGTACCATTTAGTTTGTGTTTGTGATGTCTTTCTCTTTTGTGTCCTCATTGTCCAACGCATTAAAAAACACCAGGGAAATGGCCGTCTATATATACTTCAGTGGCTAAAGGGTCGCTCATCGCAGTATGTGTGAAAACTGCTAAAAATACGCCTGGCCTCATTGGTTCACACTCACAGTGGCACAGTAAGCGCAACAGATCTCGGCAAAGTCAGCCGTAAGCCCAGGAACAATAGTCGATCCAACCATAACTACGAAATGCAAAATGCGATGACATAAGCGTGGAAAACGAGGCGCTGAAAGCGGAACGGGGCAGTTATAACAATCACCTTTCAAGGCGGCCATACACTGCCCGTACTCCATAGATTTTATCTCCCATATACCAGATATCCACCATCATTACAGTCTTACATAGACACCTACATGACTCAGGAAGATTTGCCTATCCTAAGCCTGATCAGTCATCTACCACTACATGCAGGCTCAACAAGGCTTATATATACGAGATTCTCACGAGTATATTTTTTCAAAGTTTCCAATACACTTTTTCGTAACAAAAATAGCATATACCTGTTCGTAACCAAAATCAGTAAAGAAAAACATGTACGTCGACCACCGCCTTTCCAAGCGGATCATTATCTATGGTGGTACCACCAGCTTCAACTACAAGTACATCATAGCCGTTGTGGTTATCGTAATAGCATTAGTGGTGATTGCGTTTTTTATCAGGAGCCGGTACAGAAAAAACCAGCAGAGGATGCACCTTGGCCCCAACCACACGTTCGCCAACGGTCCTGGCTTTGGCAACGGCCCCCGCCCTAACTTTGGAACCCGCCCTCAAAACATGTCGGGGCTTAACCCGGTTATCTTGAGCCCTAGCACCCCTCGGCCTGTTGCTCCTGTGGCGCCGGTTGTTGGCGAAAGAAGTGAATATACCGACCCAGTGGTGGACCCTCCTCCCATGTACAGTCCCAGAAAAGAGTCAGAAGCTGAGGCCGATGATTATGCAAGCCCCAGCTCTCCTCCACCGGATGTTTATGCCAGGCCAAGTTCTCCTCCACCGGCTCATTATAGATGATATTAAAGTCGTGCGGAAACCAGGCTACCCATTTTATTTCCCCAGATGCGGCACAGTTTATTTCAAATAGTAACATGGTTGATTTCAATGTTAATGGCAAGACTGCTTTAATAACCGGGGGGACCAGAGGTTTGGGATATGATGTGGCAGAGTATTTTGTGTTGAACGGGGTGTCGACAATCATCATCACGTCGAGAAAGTCTGATGCTTGTAAGCAGGCCAAAGAGTCGTTGGAAGCATATGCTTCAGCACAAGGCAAGTCGGTGACGATTATCTCCGAACCGTGTGATATGAACGATGATGATTCCGTCAGACGGTTTGCCGGCAGTATCAAGAGTCAGATAGACCAGTTGGATATCCTTATTGCCAATGCTGGAGCCACATTCGGTGCTAAATTTGAAGACCATCCAGTTGAGCAGGTGAGAAAAATATTGGATACAAATATTACAGGAGTTTTCCATTGTATTCAGCAGTTCAGCCCTCTTTTGGAGAAAGCAGGCAGTTCATCTGATCCTTCGCGAGTGGTGATTATCAGTTCGATCGTGGCGTTTGTCAACGATTTCAAAGATACTTTTGGTTACATTGCCAGTAAAGCGGGGGTAGCACACCTCGGTAAAAATTTAGCATTGACTTTGGCACCCAAAAATATAAATGTCAATTCAGTGGCCCCTGGATTCTTCCCTACCAAGATGACCAAGTTCTTGTATGCTAAGAAAAAGGAAGAAACCAATTATGGTAATCCTCGAGGAAGATGGGGGTCAAAAGAAGACATTCAGAATTCCGTATTATGGTTGTGCTCTAAACAGGCCAATTATGTCAATGGGATAGTATTGAACGTTGATGGCGGCTTGCACTTGATTGGCACGTCTAAATTGTAGAAAAACGTCTAGATGATGTTTATATAATCTAATATCTATATGAAAAACGCTTATAAAAACGCTTATCTAAAAATGGTACACTTGAAGAACTGAATGGCGAACACTACGAGCCGGGTATGTTTGCCTGGGAGCTGTAAAGCGTCTAGTCAAATGTAGAGCTGGCATTCTCCTCGTACTCTTCGTCGCTATCGTTTCCTCCCACAATCGGTTTAATTATTTTCAAGTTTAACCCTGAATACGGCGACCTTGGAGTTCCTGGTGACTTGGGGAATCTGGGTGAATTGGGGGACTGGGGTGTTTTGTTCAAATTGAGGTTAAGGTCAGCCCGTTGGTCATTAATCCGATGCTTTAATATGTTCAACTTGTTTTCGAAAGCTGAAGTTTGATTATTGAGGCTGAACTGCTGTTCATTCAATAACTTGTTCAAATACTGAATCGACAGATCTCGTTGCTCTATAACCTTCTCACTTATCATGAGATGTTTCCTCAAATTGATATTTATCACTTCAACATCTGCCAACTTTTCACTGAGTTTAAGAAGTGCTCTCTCGAGTTTATTCAATTTCATCTCTTCCTCATTCAGCACCTTCAAGTTGTTGATCTTGTATCCCAAAATTTCCTCTTCGAGCCTCTTGATACTCTGCTCTTTCTCTTGCAACTTGTTAATTAATTCTAGCTTACTGCTGGGCGATATGGGTGACTTCATGAGCGTAGGTATCCTGCTTTCAAAATCCTTGATGGGGGTGGTGGGCCCTTTAGAATACAGGGGACTGAATGAAACATTATTCTTCAACTGGTTCTCCAAAGTTTCAATATAAAGCCTCTTCTGTTCATTTTCTCGTTCAAGTTGCTTGAGCCTAAACTTCAATTCACTGGGGCTCAATTCCTTATTCACAAAAGCCTTATTCTTGATGTCTTTGGCCCTGGACCCAAATCTAAGGGTCGATATGGTTTCTAGTTCATTTCTAGAGCTAGGAGATATAGTGAGAATCAACGTTGTTCTGGAGTTACCGCCCAATGACTCTTGCAAAATCCGAGTGAGTTTGGAGTCTCGGTATGGTATATGGGTAGACCTGTGGTCTGTTAATGCATTAATAACATTCCCTAACGCCGATAAAGAACTGTTGATATTCTTGGCTTCCTTTAATGTTTGCCCAATAGCTCCAGTTCTGTCAACCTTTTCACTGCCTGCTAAATCAATTAAGAACAAATTGGACTTTTTAATTGACTCATCAGATAGGTTTCTCTGGTTAATTTTAATCTGAAAGATAGCATGACCTCTAGAACTTTCAAAATTCATATTTGTGACATTGGAAGCTCGATTCTTGATGCCTAGCTTTAGCAAGTCGTATAATTCCTTAGTGTTGGATATGAAAGCATGCGAGAGTCCCTTAACATAGACGCCGTTCTCCTTATCTTCGTGAATAGACAACTTTGTGTTATCTTGTACTAGCAAATCGTTGATCTGCTCTAAATAGATCTCCATAATAGACAAACTAACGGTGTATTCCACTTCACTGGACCCGTTTTCTTTGATCTGTCTGAAAATATCATCGCTTATCCGGGGGATCATCCCTTTGTTGACTTCGTCGTTGATGGAAGG
The DNA here is from genome assembly GCA_030580295.1 of Yamadazyma sp. yHKS699. NCBI lineage: Eukaryota > Fungi > Ascomycota > Pichiomycetes > Serinales > Debaryomycetaceae > Yamadazyma > Yamadazyma sp. yHKS699. Next base: position 87,786 of record JAKTSQ010000011.1, on the reverse strand, counting down.
TCCCAACATCGTGAATGATTTCCCGGACCCTGTTTGACCGTATGCTAAAATAGTGCCATTGTATCCACTCAAAACATCCAGCACCGTATCCTTGACGGAGTAGTTATATATGTCAGATTGAGATGATGCTTCGTTGAACACTTTATCGTAAGTGTAGTTCTGAGGGTCCTTCCCCTTAACAGTTAACAGTTGATCTCCTGTTGTATTGGTGATGTGATTGTTGATATCAAAAGACTCTTCTGGATTCAACGGCCTCACACGGCATATGACCTTGATCCTATTGGATTGGTCATCTTCTGCCACATCTGGAGCATCCTTGTTCACGGTGCTAGTAAGATGGAATATTTCTGAATCAACACTATTAGATCGTTTGTGTTCGTGGTATCGAGAGACACTGGGGTTTATCATGGACATTCGTTTGTTTTTGGGCGTCAAGGGGGGCTTGGGCTCTGTTATTACACTCGACATGTTGGCGATTTCGCTGTTTAAATTGCAATTTTGTCGTAACTGTTTAGATCAGGAATGTTTTGATGATTCCTATAATACGAGTTTTTTTGTGATCTGAGACTGAGGCTGCAAATTAGGCGACCCACAAAATAGGCGAAATCCGGAGAAAGACGTTGATGTAAAGGGCCCGTAAGCCGGTACAGTATAAAGTGATGCCTGCCGCCCATAGCACAGCAATAACACCTCAAACACCTACAAAAGTTGCAACTGTTCCAACCCCCCAAAACCCCTTCATCTTCGCGTGCGCACGACAAATTGAGACAATTCCTATCAACTTTATCATGTCTGTAGCCATTGAATCGGACCATCCCGACGCTGTGGGAAAGGTGGAGGGTAACACTCTTAGTGAGCGGGATGCTGAGGCCATAGCTTTATTCAAAAAGGCAATGGAAAAAGAAAGTACCGGGAAAATGGCTGATGCAGTGGAGTTTTATAGAAAGGCCTTCAAAGTGAATGAGAAGGTCGATATGCTTTACAGACAGATCGAGGTGCCGGTGATAATGCAACAGTTGGAGGATAGCCACGGAAAGAACTCCACAATCAAGGTGGACGAGGAAAAGGTCAAGGCTATTAATGTGGAGGCGTTGTTGCGGTCTTTTGAGCATGTGGATGCAAGAGCTCCCGGCATTGATGATCAAACCGACGGGATGGTTATTAAATTCGCCAACTTGGGGGTGGACAATCATGAGGAAGTGGTTACAAAACCCATGTCTCCCTTGATAAACCTTCACAATGACATATGGATATACATTCTTGAGATACTTTTGATTACGTCACCAGAATCATGGATGAATGTTTCCATTACATGCAAGAAGTTTGCATTCATTGGGCTCAGTACCAGTGATATCTGGAGAAAACTATGCTACTTGGTGTATCCGTTTCAGAACTACCAGGAGAATAAGCAATTTCTTGAAGCCAGTCAATCCCCCGGATTTGAGGTGCAAGACGATAATTTGCCAGTACCAAACAATCAGTTATTGATATTGCCAATGTACAAGTCTTGGAAACACATGCTTGACGAGCGGCCGTTTATCAAGTTCCATGGCTGCTACATAAGTGTCGTTAATTATTACAGTGAAGGAGGGAACTCTGTGTTCTCCAATAGATGGACCAACCCCGTGAGAATCATTACCTATTATCGGTATCTTCGCTTCTACCCGGACGGGACCTGTGTTAAGGTTCTTAGCGCGTTGGACCCTCACCGAGTGGTTCCACAGCTACTGAAATACAATCTTCTGCGGAACATCACCAGTTTAATGGACCAGGCCAAAGTAGCTGCTCATCACTCTTCTGTCAATGAGCATCACCGGATTTATCACGGGACCTGGACCCTTTCCACCAACAGAGAAGTACACGTGACCATCAACGACGGGTCTGTGCCGTACTACCAGTTCCACTATCACTTTCAGGTCAATTCTATCAGTAAAGTTTTCAAATACAATAAATTGAACTGGATCAAATATTACACCGTCCGGAAACAGATGGGCGACGACGACGACGACCGGGTTGGGGAAGTTTCGGATCTTTCTATCGGGAACGAAAAGCCATTCAAGTTTCTGAGAGTCAAAAGCTACGACGTCAACACCTGGTAATCTATGACCATACATTATGCCACACACTTAGACTATTTATACTTATATCATGTACATGCCTACAATTCGAGGTAATTATCAGCACGAGATGCGTAAATTCTCGTCTCCAGTTTTGGCGTCTTCAAAAATTTTTCTCACAAATCCATCGTCCGTTGAAAATTTGATTTGAGTAAAGCTTTAGATATACAAGACAACACGTATAATGTCTCGTTTCTTCACTAGGTACGATTCAGAATCATCGTCTGAAGAAGAGGATTTGTTGAGTTCCGAAGAGGAAGAACTCTTGGACTCTTCTCAAGATGAGCAAATCGAACAAGACGACGATAGTGATTTTTTCAACGACGATGAAAGTGAAAGCGACAGCGATAGTGACAGTGATGTCGTAGCCAAAGGACCCGCTTACTTCTTGAAGAGTAGTTTCCTCAAAGGTGGTCGTGATTCCGATGACGATAGTGATGATGACAGAAGAGTTGTGAGATCTGCCAAAGATAAATTATTTGATGATTTGAAGAGCTCAATTGACAAATTGGATACTGCCAAATTGATCAACCACTGGATCAATGCGTTGGCAGAATTCGACAAGTTGGGAAGATTATTAACCAGATCCAACCAACAGAATTTTGGTACGCCAAACTTCTATATTATTGCCTTGGCTGAATTAGATCAGTTTATCAATGAATTCGGTTCCAATACCGATCAAGACAAAAAGAGAATGCCTGCTGATCAATCAAGAGCCTTCAATACCATCAGACAGAGAGTCAAGAGGCAAGTGAAGGAATTCCAGTCGTTAGTAGACTTGTACCACGAAACTCCAGATATATTTGAAAAAGATGAACCGGTTGAAGTGCCTAAGGTTGCATCCACCTCGAGACCAGAGGATGAGTCTGCCACTGGATTCACTTCTGTTGGTGCTGTTAGGAACTTGAGTCCTGTATTCCAGACCTTAAAAGCCATCAGTGAAAGCAGAGGTAAGAAGAACATTGATAAATTCGAACAAATTCAAACTTTGGAATCATTATTGGAAGAAACTGGATCTAACAATAGGACGTTTGACTTGATTTCCATCTACCAAATGTTGATTTCCATCCGGTTCGATGCTTCATCTAACCAGTCGTTCATGCCTTTGACCCATTGGCAAAAGAATTTGGATGATATAGTAACATTGATCAAAATCTTGAATGACAATATTTCTACTTACCAAGTAAGTGAATTCGGGAAGGCTACCGATGACGTTGATATCGAACCAGAAGTGAACGATAAAGGTGTCAAGATCATTTTGGGTTCCGTTGGTTCATTGATTGAAAGATTAGATGATGAGTTGACCAAATCATTGCAAAACTCTGATCCTCACTCCACCGAATATATCGAAAGATTAAAGGACGAGAGTAGCATCTACAAGTTGATTTTGAAAGGTCAATTGTACATTGAGTCCACTTACTCCCCAGAACAATTGGAAACTTTCGATGGTAATAGTCAATTGTCCAGAATAGTCTCTAGAAGATTGGATCACATTTACTACAAGCCAGACCAATTAATCAAGTCCAATGAAGCTAATGCATGGGAAGATGTGGAATCTTCAGTGGATTCTGTTGTTGTTTCAAAGGGAGGTGAACCAGCTGATGTTATTGAAGGGTTGAGTGAGTTCTTGGCCAAGAATTCCACCGAAATATATGGCAAGAAGACTTTATTGGGTAAGATATACTACTATGCCGTGAACAATCACCACGATATTGCCAATGAGTTGTTCTTGAGTTCCAAAGTGTATTCCCATATCGATAAAGCCGAGTCTTCATTACAGGTGATGTACAACAGAGCTTTAGTTCAATTGGGATTGAGTGCTTTCAGAGTTGGATTGATCGATGTGAGTCACCAAGCATTGAATGAAATTGCCAACTCTCAAAGACCAAAAGAATTGTTGGGACAAGGGTTCAATACCAAATACCCAAGTCAAGCAACTGTTACCGAGAAACAAAAGTTGTTGCCTTTCCATATGCATATCAATTTGGAATTATTGGAATGTGTCTACATGACATCTTCTTTATTGATTGAAATTCCAGCTATAGCCCAGGTTTCCAGTTCTGCTAAAGATAACAAACGTAAGTTAGCATCCAGATCTTTCAAGAGTAAATTGGAGTTCCATGACAGACAATATTTCACTGGACCACCTGAAAGTATTAAGGATCATATAATTCATGCTGCCAAAGCATTACAAAAGGGTGATTGGGCCAAGGCTTATGATTTATTGTCTTCGATCAAAATCTGGAAATTGTTCCCTAATAACACCGAATTATTGGCAATGATGAAGAATCAATTACAAGTTGAAGGATTAAGAACATACATTTTCACATACAAATCCATATATTCCAAATTATCCATCGAATTGTTGTCCACCACTTTCGAACTCGACACTGAGAAAGTCATTTCCATTTTAAACAAGATGATTGAATCCAATGAAATAGCTGCATCTTTTGACGATAATGCCAAATTCATAAATTTTGCCAGTAATGAACCTCAAAGAACCAAATTGCAAGAATTGGCACTCATTATGAACGAAAAAGTTGGATTATTGACAGAAAAGAATGAAAAGACGGCTTCTCACGGTCGTGGAAGAAAGCAACCACAACACCAGAACCAAGATGGACAAAGAGAACAAAAAGAACAAACCCCACAATTTCAACAATCGCAACCATCTCAATCCCATTATCAACACAATAGAGATCAAAGAGATGGGGGTGATGAATCTAACAAGTTTAGAATTGCCAATGTCAATTCTAATAATGATGAATTTCAAGCCATGGCTTAAATGACTTTAATACACCTATATTATGTAAATTAGCACATTACCTAATATATTTCTCTAACAAAAATACATGCAACCTTTGATACAATTTTTTGAGATGAGCATAAAATTAAATAAGTAATGACGGTAGAGCCTAAAATACAAAAGAGATTGAAGGTGGCTCAGCTATGCGAGTTATGCCATGGCCGTAAAGCGGTGATGAAGAGGCCCAAAAACCTTCAAAAACTTTGCAAAGAGTGTTTCTATGTGGTATTTGAGACAGAAATTCACAACACCATCATTGATGCCAAATTATTTTACAAGGGAGAAACCGTGGCTATTGGAGCATCCGGGGGAAAAGATTCAACAGTTCTCGCTAGTATAATGAAGACGTTGAACGAGAGATATGACTATGGGCTCAAGTTGGTATTGTTGTCCATCGATGAGGGAATCAAAGGATACAGAGATGACTCTTTGGCCACAGTTAAGAGAAACCAAACTCAGTATGATATGCCGCTAGAAATCGTGTCATACAAAGAGCTTTATGACTGGTCGATGGACGAGATTGTTGCATGTTCCGGAATGAGAAACTCCTGTACTTATTGTGGAGTGTTGAGACGTCAGGCATTGGATAGAGGAGCCGAGAAGTTGGGAATAAACCATGTATTGACGGGACACAATGCCGACGATATGGCAGAGACAGTATTGATGAACGTTTTAAGGGGAGATACCAAACGGTTGGAGAAATCATGCACTATTTTAACTGAATCAGCTGATTCTCCCATCAAAAGGTCAAAGCCGTTCAAATATACCTACCAGAAGGAGATAGTGTTGTATGCACATTACAAGAAGCTAGACTACTTCTCCACTGAATGCACATATGCCCCTGAGTCATTTAGGGGCACTACGCGAGAGTTGTTGAAAGCACTTGAAGCCATTAGACCCTCGTGCATCATGGACATTATTTACAGCGGAGAACACTTTGAGCTCCGAAAGAAGAAGGTCACACCCAACTTCAAGAGTAAAAAGAAGGCATCAGAACAAGAGATAAACAATGACGGGTCGGTGTCTCTTAAAAAAGAGTACAAGGATGGGAATAAGTGTGAAAAATGTGGATACTTATCGTCCAACAAGATCTGTAAAGCATGCTTCTTATTAGAGGGATTAGAAGCCAGCCGAGCCAAAATTCAACTTGACAACGATGTGTCTGTTGACGGGGCTGCCAAACTTACCAAGACTTTGGAACATCTCACCTTTTAACGATTATCAAGAGAATATATATTTATTACTTTTCATCACTTTTGTGGAAAAACACAGCTTGGTTAGAAGGGTGTCAACGAGGGCGGTGTTACCTTTTAGAGACACCTAAAGCTGTCACTTGTGCAATATCTTGTGTGCTTAATGGCTCAGTATCTTTGTAATGCTCATCATCGTATTTTTATCGCCATAGGCTCTAATAGTGAACTAGGCTCAATTTCGAACACCCGATTCTGATGCTGGTGGCTTATCCTCTCAAACTTTGTCAGATCTTAATTTAAGTTGTTCAACGATTCTTGTCTTCTTGCACCCAAAATCAATTTGACGTTCCCATCAGTGGCTGCAAATTAATTGGCGGTGAATTCTCATCCTAAAAGCACCGGTACTTTAAAATTTACTAGCTGATATCTCATAGACTCAAGTGGAGAATGACTTTATTGCAATGATATAGTTCCAGTTAAGAAGTTGGCGAACATATTTGTACCTAGGCGGTGACTGAGTCCAAATATCAGCCATCAGAGAACAAAAGTGCTGTTGACGGGAAAGGAATATATATATCTAAAGTGAAACACGTTGAGTCAAGGCAATGCTTACAATGCAGTCTCACGATGCAAATGAACAGCACTGGCTTGGTTGGTAGAAAAGACTAAAGTTTCTGCCATAACAGTCTTCTGTTTTCTAGTAATTGCAAAAACGATAAATTCAGCAATATCATCTGCGTACAATGGTTCAGTACCTGCATAGACTGCCTTAGCTTTATCGGCATCACCCTTGAATCTCACAGTTGAAAATTCAGTCTCGACATTACCTGGGTCGATTTCAATAACTCTAATCTTGGTTGCAATTAATTCCTTTCTCAACACATGAGAAAATGATTTAACACTGGCTTTGGTAGGGCAATAAATTCCTCCACCAGGGTATGGGTCTCTACCGGCAATGGATCCGAGATTGATGATATCACCAGAGTTTTTGGCTTGCATGATAGGTAAAACTGCTTGCGTCAACGAGATCAATCCAAGAACGTTGGTTTGAAACATTGTCACAATATCCTCATCTAAAATGGTGCCCACAGGATCTCTACCTAAAGCCAAACCGGCGTTGTTCACCAAAATATCAATGTCTGCAAATTCTTTTGGCAACTCCTTGATAAAGGGTTTGATTTTGTCGAGTTTCGACACATCCAATCCAGCAGTTAACACTTTAATGTCGGGATATTGAGATTGGAGGTCTTTAGATAACTTTTCCAATTTGTCTTCTCTTCTAGCAGTTAAAATCAATTTGATGTTTCCGTTGGCAGTAGAGGCGATTTCTCTGGCAGTGGCTTCGCCAATTCCGGCAGATGCACCAGTAATAAGCACTACTTTCCCTGCAATTCTCTCAGCAGCTTTCGATCCGTAAGACATAGTTGTTGAGAAATTGAAAGGAGGGTTTGCGGTTATCAGTTCCCGATTTTAGAGTGTCACGTGACAGCACCCACAACTAGGTTGTCTATTTTACCGTATACAAAATTTATTTATTCATCTTATAAATTATAAATTGATTAGTAGTAAGTAGATGGAGCACGAGCTTGGAAGATTTTGTCAGATTTTGGAATTCTGTGTGGTAATGGGAATTTTAAGTCTTTGGCTAAGAATTGCTTAACGTATTGTCTCTTGACATCATCTGCCTTTTCTAATTCAACAACCTTTAAGATGTGGATACTTCTAAATCTAGCTCTGTGTCTAGCAGCCAAGTCAGCGTACATGGTGTCAACGGCACCAACTCTGGTAACATCTCTGTATTCTTTGTACATGTTGTGGATACCAGATCTGGAGTCGTATCTAATCCAGATACCGAAGGTCTTGACCTTGGTTGGGTGAGCTTCGGAGATGACGTTAACGGAAACGATTTCACCAGAGGCTTTCTTGACCTTGTGTAATTTTTGTAAGAAATACCAGTATCTAGATTTAGCAACAACAACGTTAGGAGCAAAAATTCTCATACGGTATAATTTTGGTTCAGGGACCGACTCAGTAGGTAAACGTCTACCGATAACTTGATATTCGTTCAATCTTGCCATTCTAAACGTTTGTTAGTATATGATTATTACATATTTTGGAAGTGGGTATTGAGGTTGGTCATCTCCAGTAGAACCGGCTCAGTTCTGTTTATGAGCTGTTTGAAATCTTGGGGATAGAAGGTAGTACTTGCTGCTTCAGGCACCCTTTGTTTAGCTGTGATATTACTTGGATATTACCTATTATTTGGTATAGGAGATGACATCTACTTGAGCTTCAGCGCAAGGAGCTGATCTAGTACATTTGACGGGTAATCTGTCTGTTGACCACATGAACCCTGAAGTGAACAACCAGAACCACTTTCCACACTATTGTTGGGATGGATCCCATTTATGATAACATACTTCTTTATTATATTACAAGTTGTAGTGAAAATTAAGATGAATTTTTTTTTCAACTAATTTGAGAAGGATCCGAGAAAAACTTGCCTGTGTACACTGTAAAAAATGAGCGACCTCAGTTTTCGCAGTCACGTCACATGTATGCGGGCCGTAGCCCTTAAACGCAATACCCATGTTGCAGCCACCGATATTGGCCAGAGGTACTACTCGAAAACGTATTTCGGTCGTAAAATGTATTCTAAATATTCTTCCTATACCTAGATTCGGCCTTTTTCTTCATCAACGCCTCTCGTCTCTGTTTGGCCAAGTCTCCACACTCTGTCTTCAAAAAAGCGTCCCACCATCTGAAACTGCTAGCGTAATTTCCAATAAAGTAGTGATGGTGGTCATCATGATGCTCTGCCCCGGCCCAGAACGGTAAGATCTTATTGAGTGACCATGGGAAGTCGTATCCTGAGTGGGAATCGACAGCTTGAAATAATCTCATGGTGATCCACACGCATATGGTGAATAGGTGTAAAATAGGCCAAGTTGGAAAATAGTACTTCGACAAGAAAGCGTACATGACGGGGAACCCCACTGTTCCAAACCCTAATGCCATCACTTCAATGGGGTGAGCATATTCTGCGGCAAATCCAAATGGAGCAGCGTACCTGTGATGTTGTTTGTGAATGTATTTGTAGAATATGCCATAGTGGAATATTCTGTGGAAAACATAATGCCAAAGGTCTTCCAACACGAAAAACACTCCAATTTGCAGTGCCATCACCTTGAGTGAAGGAAATGGCACCGAAATAGATATGTTGAGTGTGGCACACAAAGGATGGAATAACCAAATTGGAATGGCCTCCACAAATAAATGCTGTTTGAACACGGCTTTGCAGCACTCCCATTGTTCTTTTTTTGAAGGGATTTTAGTGGGTTGTATTTTCCACCGATTGAAATAAGGAATCATGTCGATTACCATCCATGGAAAACATCTTCCAAAGTACATGGTTTCGTGTGTCAAAAAGAAAAGTAGTCCTGTTGCAAAAACATCGTTATTAAAATAGATGTACCAACTTGCCCATAAACTTTCGATATAATTCAAGGGAGAATCACTCAAATCTTGCAATATTGCAGAGAAGGTATGTTCGTGTGACAAGTAGCCCAACGACGAGGTTTCGTTGAACATTTTTAAAGAGCAACCTGCTGTCGTTGCCATATAAATATAAATACCACATCGTATAGCATCACACGATTTCGTCGCGTCATTTTTTTGCAATCATTCGATTTTTATTCCTTATATATTCTATACGATCCTTAAACGACTTAAATGACTCTTTCCTTTGGTAAGATGTCCACCAACAAACTGTCATCGATATTTGGTAAGTTGGAGCCGTTGTTTTGTTTGTAGGTGGCGATATTCTCGAAAAATTTGTCAAATAAAAAGCCAGTGTCTAATGGACCACCCTTGGCTTCAGGGTGGAATTGCGTAGAAAAGATAGGCTTGGACTTGTGGATCATACCTTCATTGGACAAGTCGTTTAAGTTGGTGAAATAAGGTTCCCATTCAGCAGGATCCAAGGTGGATGGATCTACGGCATAACCGTGGTTCTGCGATGTAATATGACAATTACCCGTCAATAAATCCAAGGCTGGGATATTATGGGCTCTGTTACCGTACTTCAACTTGATGGTCTTGGCCCCAGATGCTAATGCCAACAATTGGTGACCTAAGCAGATACCAAATATAGGGATGTCGTGATGAGTTTTCATGGTTAATCTTAAATTTTCAGTGGTGGAAGAACAGTGAGTGGGATCACCAGGTCCGTTAGAAATGAAGATTCCGTCAAACTTGTTGGCCACCTTGTGGATGGGGTAGTCGTAAGGGAAAACAGTTAAGGATGCTCCTCTTTGTACCAAACAACGTAAAATGTTTTCTTTGGCCCCACAGTCCAACACAGCTAAATGAATGTTTTTACTGTACTTTTTAGGACAGCTCACGTGGAAAGGAGCTTTGGTTGTGACCTTGTGCACCAAGTTAACGGTTTCGGGGTCATCAAAAGCGGCATCTTCATCAGCATCGTACTCTTCACCAATGGTGATTTTACCCAAAGAAGAACCACGGTCTCTCAAATATGAAACTAATTCTCTGGTATCAACTCCAGTAATGGCAGCGACTCCCGACCTTTTACACCACTGTTGCAAGGACTCGACGGCAGTCCAATGACTGTGTTGCAATGCCACATCCGAAACAACAATCCCAATACACTGCACTGAAGGAGACTCCACATATCTCAATAAATTGAACTCATCTTTCTCTGTTGTAGAAGGAACCCCATAATTTCCAATCAATGGTTGGGTAAAACACAAGATTTGGCCCTTGTATGAAGGATCCGTCATGGATTCAGGGTATCCCACCAAAGAAGTAGTGAAAACAGCTTCCCCACTGACATTTGTGTTGGCGCCAAAGGAGTACCCACTGAACACAGGACCATCTTTGATTGTCAAGGTGGCTCGGTCCAACTGCGAGGTTTTGTTGTACTTACTGGCTGTGGCCAACATCCGGGCCCCAAACTTGATGGTAGCACTTCTATATCCAAACAAAGCACTCATCATCATTGCTTTCAGGTATATCTTTTGGAAAATTTTCACTTTTTCTTCTGACTGATTACGAATCGCGGTTAATGAAAAAAAATTGTCCCAATTACTCAATTTGGAATGACTCATCGATTTGCACATTTTATTCATGTTCATTCGTTACTACTATACAGGGGGAAATTATGCTAGTAAATCGTCGAGGAACTTCTCGACGTCCTTGTGTTGTGGTGGAGGCGCCACTGGCTTAGCCTTTGGGGGTTTAGTGGTCAAATTGTGGGTATTAGTTGATGTCTGGTTTGTACCCCTGTTCGCAGTGGTATTGGCACCTTCTAGCGACACCCCGTTGAGCAATGCGTCCAAGTCGTCGATCTCCAACTCCGTATCCGAGGCTTCTTCCACTGGAGCCTTCGACCCAAGCAACACGTCGAGATCATCGTCAATTGAGGTTTCGGGTTTTGACTGAGAGCTTTGGAGCTTTCTATTGAAAAAGTCCAAATGGGCTGGATTACTGGAACTGTAATTATTCAAGTCCAAGACTTTGGTGTTATTCTGTTTGTTGGGATTGAACTTGCTTTTGATCTGCGAATAGAACTGCATTTGGTCCGATTTGGCTTTCCGGTGCTCTTCTTCGTCTATTTCCTGGGCAGTTAGCTCTCTTACGGTTGATTTGGGCTTTAAATAGCTGGTTGCGAGAGAGCTTTGGCCAACCTTGAATCCTATGAGCTGATTAGTGGGAATGGTATCCAACTTCCTTTCTGCCAACTTCTTTTTATACACCACATCGTAATCTTCATCATTTTTCACCGTCTGGGTATAATCCTGTATGCCGTACTCCTCAAGTACATCACCTTCATCGGCGTTAATTGGAAGCTTTCGGTTCTTTCTCTTGGTAATGGGGATCTCCGGGATGAACTCGTTCAACCTCACGTGTTTCATGGGCTCGGATCCAAGGTATATCCCGTCTTCATGTTCATTCTCTTGTGCCTTCTGATCCTCATTGAATAGCTGGTCTCTCTGTATTTTCAAGTCCTCTATCACCTGCCGTTTGATTTTACGCTTCTGTTCCACTGGAAACTCCTGTAACTCACCTATACTGGGGTAAAAATAGTTAACAATGTCTTCATCCACATCGGAATCCCAATCACTGGTCATTTCATCAATATCCAACTTCATATACTCCTGTTCTGTCAGCTTCTTTTTCGAGGTCCATTTTGGTTGCACCGCCTTTTCCTCCCTCTTGGGAAGTAGCCCGTGCTTGGCCATGTACTGCCTCTTGGCCTGCTTATCATATTTGGAGTTCTTCAACACCATTTGGTAATTTGAGAAACTGCGATGTTAGTATCGACGCATTTTTTCTCAGTTTTAAACTACCTGTTACATGTCTGACAAACCAAACCCTGTCAACAACAAGACGGTGGAGGAGTTGTTGAACCTCCTTTCCATGGGGGCGGAGTTGAGTGAGGCCCAAAAAAAGCAGATGAACGACCATAAATTCTGGAAAACGCAACCAGTTCCCAGCTACGATGAAAAAATCATAAATGAGGGACCTATTGATAAACCTAAGACCCCAGCAGATATTCCCGATAAGCCATTCCCTTTGATCAAAGAATTCGAATGGACCGAGGTCAATTTAGACGATAACCACGAATTGGACGAATTATACCTGTTGTTATATGAGAATTACGTTGAGGATCAAGACGCCACTTTTAGATTCAAGTACAGTCATGAGTTCTTTAAATGGGCATTGAAACCACCGGGGTGGAGGAAAGACTGGCACTTGGGGGTGAGAGTAAAGGAGAGTGGTAAGTTAGTGGCATTCATTGCTGGGACCCCGTGTGACTTGAAGTTGACTAAAAGTAATAGTACTTTAAAGTCAGTTGAAATTAACTTTTTGAACATCCACAAGAAACTCCGGTCCAAGAGGTTGGCGCCTGTTTTGATCAAAGAAATCACCAGGAGGATCAACAAACAGAACATTTGGCACGCATTGTACACGGGAGGACAAGTTTTACCCAGTCCGGTATCTACTTGTAGATACACTCATAGACCCATCAATTGGTCTAAATCGTACGATGTAGGCTTCAGCCATTTGCCTGCCAACCAAACCAAGTCAAAGATGATAGCCCATTATGCATTACCCAACAAGGGAAGTATCAAAGGGTTCCGAGAAATGGAAACCAAAGATTTGGATCAAGTTTATGATTTACTCACTAGTTTCCAACAAAGGTATGAAATTATTCAAATATTCACCAAGAAAGAGTTGAGTCATTGGTTGCTAGGCGGTAGCTCGGTGGGCGACTCTGGCAAGTCGAATGTCATTAAGACGTATGTGGTTGAGAAGGATGGTAAAATAACTGATTTTTGCTCTTACTACTTGTTACCTTTCACGGTATTAAACAATCCAGACCATACCGAATTGGGGGTTGCCTACTTATACTATTATGCGTCTGATTCTGTCGATGACGAGGAGAGCTACAAGAAGAGATTGGTCAGCTTGATGCAGGATGTGTTGATCACCAGTAAGGAATACAGCGTCGATGTGTTCAACTGTTTGACGTCCCAAGACAATCCATACTTTATCAAGCCATGTAAATTTGGTCTCGGAGATGGATACTTGAATTATTACTTGTTCAACTACAAGACATTTCCCATCCACGGAGGAATTGACCCGGACACCAAGGAAGTCATTCCCAAAGCTGGAGGGGTTGGAACCGTGCTTCTTTAAATTTATATTTAGTGTCTATAGGAAAAGCTCATCGCACATAGCTCAAAAAAAAAATTTAACATTTACAACTTCAACAATGTTATCTGCAACCACATGGGTACCACGAGGTTATGCCGCTGAGTTCCCGGAGAAGTATGAGTTGGATGATGCAGAGATGGAGAGAATCACCGCAATGGCCAAGCTTCAAATAGGGGAGGATGCAGAAGAACCACAGGAAGAAAATTCAAAAATACAAGATGACATTGAAATCGACGATGATTTAAAGGCCTATAACTTGGAAAACTACGACGATGACGAAGAAAGTGAAGGAGAAGACGTAGGAATGCTTCCAGGTTTAAGCGGAACTGATGCAAAGTACCATGATGGTGAAGAAGGACAAGATCCTTACTTATCTTTGCCAAACGAAGACGATATTAATCAAGATAGACAAGAGTTACAGGTCTACCCTACTGATAACTTGGTCTTGGCCACAAGAACCGAAGACGAAATATCGTACTTGGATGTCTATGTGTACGATGACGGAGCAGGAAACATTGGTAAAGATGATATAGAAGACGACCCTCAGTTGCCAAAAGGATATATGAGAGAATCTTCCTTATACGTTCACCATAGTTTAATGTTGCCAGCATTCCCCTTGAGTGTGGAGTGGATTAATTACAAACCAGGTGGGGGAGATAATGACATTGGTAATTTTGCAGCCATTAGTACATTTGACCCTCAAATCGAAATATGGAACTTGGATTCTGTTGATAAAGCATTCCCTGATTTGATCTTGGGAGAACCTGAAGCAAAAGCCATACCAACCAAACGTAAGAAGAACAAGAAGAAGTCGAAACATCAGCATATAACCACCCATCATATCGATGCCGTCTTGTCTTTGGCTCATAATAAGGCTCACAGAAATGTATTGGCTTCCACTTCGGCTGACTCTACCGTCAAATTATGGGACTTAAACAATGGAACTGCTGTTCGGTCTTTCGATTCTATTCACTCCAAGAAGACGGTGTCTTCTTCTCAATGGCACTTATCTGAAGCGTCCATTTTATTAACTGGTGGTTACGACAGTACTTGTGGAATAACGGATGTTAGATTAAATGAAAACATGACAAAGTCATACAAAATAGGATCGTCTGCCGAGGATATTGAAACCGTCAAATGGGGCCTTCAACCAGAAATTTTCTACTGTGGTACTGAAAGCGGAAATATCTACTCATTCGATATAAGATCTCCAGATCTGCCACTTTGGACATTGCATGCCCACGACGCTGGCATATCTTCGTTGGAAATCAACTACAATATCCCGGGGTTATTGGCCACTTCTGCTATGGGTGAAAAAGCCGTGAAATTCTGGAAATACCCTCAAGAGTCGGGCTCTAAAGGTCCATCCATGATCTTGAGTCGTGACTTTGACGTAGGAAATGTTTTGACTACTTCTTTCGCCAACGACATCGAAGTGGCGGGTAGTGTTGTCATCGGTGGTACCAATGGGGCTATGAAGCTTTGGGATTCCTTAAACAATAGGTCAGTTCGTAGTGCTTTCAAATCTGAATTGAAAGCCTTACAAGCTAGAGCTAAGGAAGAAAGTGCCAAACTTAACAAAGTTTCAAGAATTTCCAACAAGTACCAAGACGATACTCAAGATAATGTAATGACTGTTGAAGATTCCGGTAGCGAGTCGGAAGATGACGATGATGAAGAGTAGTGGTTTATATGCGTCAATTTGTATAATAACCATAATATCATTAATATTTACTCAAAGTATTTACAAGGCTACCTCTCAATAATAATCGTTTGCTTCGTATTCATCTTCATCGGCGTCGCCATCTGCCAACGAGTCCACTTCTGACTGGTTGTAATCGGCATCGCTAAATTCGACGTACCGGTTCCTTTTCAATTCCACTTCATCATCGGAATTTATATCTTCATCGTCAGTTTGGTCTTCCTGTGGTTCCTCTTTGGATTCCAATTCAATCTTCAATTCATGGATTATATCGAAACATTCGGCTAATAAAGCATTGAGTGTACCTTGCCCTTCGGGGATTTGGTTATTTATTATGAATTTCCCGTCATTTCTTAAATTGTCCAAACTTGCCAACTTGAATTGGAATGGGTACAACTCCCGAAGATTGTTTAATCCGTCAATTCTTTTGATATCCAACAAACATCTTCTGACTGTAGACAATTGATTATGAATGGGTTGTAAGGATTCACTCACGGGTTCACTACTTTCCAACAACTTGTAAATTAAGGAATAGCATCTCCTTAATAAATATAACAATAACACTTGAATATTTTTGAAGTTCAAATTGGTTTTTAAATCACTGGAGCATCCTTCCAATAAACTTATTCGTTCGTCTTCAATTTTCTTCAAATCATTCTGATAATTGTACAAATCAGTTTCTCTTAAAGTCCACCTTCTTGTAATCAACAAATTCTCCAAGTTCGATTTGATATTTGTCAACTGGTGATATAAAGTCTCGAAGTTTCCAATTTCTTGATTATAGTGTTCATTCAAAGATAGTTGATCAAATAATTCATTAAAATCCCTTCCTTTGTTTATGTTCAAATCTCTGATAAGGTTATTACAATCATCCAATAACCCATTCAATATACTTTGACTTGGCAAGTTACATTCAAAATTCCCACTCTCGTCTCTCATAGCTTCAATATCCTTCAATTCCGCTTTGAGTCCTTTGATTTCTTCATCCAATGGCTTGGTATTATCGTCAATAATAAAGTTTATCAAGTTCCGTCTCAAAGTAAGCAACTTATTGTAAATAATTTTGACGTTTTCTGGCAAGTCCTTGATTTTGTCCATTAACTCGTTCAATAAGTTCTCACACTTATTATACTTCCGACGGATATAGTTAATCTGTTCATTTTTTTGACCATTTTGTGTTGGCTCAGCTGAATCACCATCATCATCGTAATTGTAAGTATTGATGATGGACTTGATATCCTCTAATCTCTTAGCGATTGGCTTCAAGTCATCAATGGTGTATAGTTTCCCATCTTTCAAATGAGTTAACAATTTGTGGACAGTCGACAAAGACGAATAAGTTGCCGGGGCAAATTTTGTCAAACCACAGGTCAAAAAGCACAAGGAAATCAACTGCCAAATGTCATCAATCAATGAGTCGTTCAAATTTGGCAATTCAAGCTTCATACCCTTAATCTCTTCATCTTTTCGAATAATCGATAACTCGTTCAAAAAGTCCAAAAACTTATTATAAATGACGTAAATTTGCTTCGAGTCGATGTACTGACGTCTGTTATTTTTCAACTCTCTCAAGTCTTGGTATATCTTGTTGAACTCTGCATTCAATTCTTTCTCGTATAACGGCAAATTCTTCATGCTTTCTTGAATATATTAATTAATTGTCTGTTTCAGAGGATGTCATACCATCGTTGAGTGAATTCGCGTGGTTTTTACACGACCGCAGGGATTTTCCGGGGTGACGATTGCAACGTTTGCAGCTTTGGTAGTTAATTTCATCTGAATGGGTACATAAACTATAAATACTAGCTAGAGTCGGGATTGGCCACTTGTAAGATTTTTCTTGAATAGTCTGTTTCGTCAGCTAACGACCCCTCACTTAACCTTCTTCTGCCGAGCATTATAGGATTCAATCTAGGATCAACCATTTCGTTATTGTGAACATTATCGGAAGGATGGGTAAATGGATTGGTCATTGGCATTTCTAAAGCATTAGATTTGCCGGATTTCTTTGATTTGTTGGTTCCGTAACCTCTGTTGATAGACCCACCAACACCAGGCTTGTCAAAGTATTCTTCCTCGTCATCTTCTTCTTCTTGACGTCTCCGTCTGATGAAGAAGAATGCAAGTAATGCAATTATGACAACGGCTGCCACACCCCCGACAGCTCCTCCTACTATGGGGCCTATATTAGTCCCACTGCTCTTTTTAGTGTCATCTTCATTATTCTTGGCGTCACTAGTAGAGGTTGCAGTGCTGGAGGAGGATGATGATGTAGGATCTGCTTCCTTGGTGACAGTTTTAATTATAACGGATCCCTGGGAATTGGAACTCCTGGTGGTGATCACGTTTTCATCGGTGGAACTGGTAGGTGCATCAGTTATTGAACTGGAATCTGTGGAAGTCGATGTAGTTTTGGTGGTGGACGACTCGGATGTAGTTGATTGACTTGAGCTGGTTTGGGGAGCCGCGGTTGAAGACGACGTTGGGGCTACTTCTGAAGAAGAGCTGGGACTGGAATCTTCGTCACCGGAAGTTCCCAAACCAACGTACACGCTGTAGCTGGAAGAACCACCACAATTTTCTTGACCGTATCCAAAGCACTGGACATTACACAGTGAACTGGAAGTTTGGCTCGATGAGGAAGGCTTACTGTTGAGACAGTAGCAGGTATCTCCGTTTGTCACAGCAACGTATGCACTATTAGGGCACAACTTAGCACAGTGGTCTGAAGACTGGTATTGGTAATCCCCTTGGCTTGTACCATCAATCGAGGAGTAACACCCCACCAATGTGCCGGCAGACACTACTGGGAGATATAGTATGAATAATGGTAGAAAGTATAACATTGCGTGGATCCAATGGGGTATAAAACAGGTAAAATGAAGTAAAAAAGGTCGTTATAATCGTGAATAATCAAAGGTCAATGAAAGGGGGGAAACCGTTGTTTTATTGAAAAAGGCAATGGGAATCAGGGAGGTAAGGATCTAGTCTGCGATCTTATGTATCAACGAGCGTGAGTGGATCGGCTAGTCTATGTGATATAACTGATGTGGAAGTGTTGTTTATATAAAAACGAAAGTCCTAAATTTGTTATTCCAGATCACAGAAAATTTTTTTGAGGGAGTTGTATATTTATATAATACAGCCACCCTCGAATATACGCAGTTGGGGTACCCTCGGAACTCTCGGACAGGTCCAGGTGTAAGGGTCTGAAGTTTTTTTGTCCCAAACACCAAAAGAAATCTGTGGGGATGTAGACGAAAGGGTTTAGAGTACGGTGGATATGTTGGCTTTGCTGAAGGGGAGGTATTGGGTTCCCTGAGCTGTACGTGCTGATGTTTGTGGGCGTTTAGAGATTGTAGTGGGCGTGCATAATTTGACCGGAAATGTGTCTTTTTCCGGTCGAGTTTCTTTTTTGCACCATTCTTCTCATGAAACGTCAGGAGCTGTGGAGAAAAGAATGTGTATAACCAGCTGAAAAATGGGAATTTCGAAGGAACAAAAGAAGGGTCTGAGTACTTATGTGTATGGGAGTGCAACCTGTTATTTTGAAGACGATTGGGTCTGCCTAAAGGTCTTTTTGAATGGGTCTGTTGACTACAAAACTCCTTTATCATTTATCGTGTACCGCGTTTTAGTTCTAGACTTGACCGTTGATATATTGGGTAGGGCACGCCCTTGGCTCGGAAGTGAACTATCTTGCAGTCGGCTACTTTTAGACATTGCTGAAGCATACAATTGCAGATGTGCGTCACGTTCCAGGTGTACCGCCCTCAAAGTTATTGTACGCGTTGTGGTGTTTGGAACGGGAAATAAGGTTTTTGATTCCTGAATCGACGGTTGACATGTTGGTAGGCGTGGTAGTAGTGATCTGGAGGACTTCAGGTAGGCGTCAAGCGTGTTGGTGACTCCTCCATGACTGTTGGGAGTGCCAATGTCAAACCGATTCCTAGCTGAACCACCCACAGTGTCTGCTCTGATTCATTTTCAACTTCTCGTTGGACATCAGCCGTTAGGTCGGAATGGGTTATTGACCGTCATGTTGGGTTTATGGTGTGTGGTTACTGTTGTGTTACTGCGGTGGGTCATATTTCTGGGTATGTATTCAACTAGGGAAAATCCTGCTAAGAGAAATATAGTGACAGCTAATGTTTTTTAGGCTGCAAAAAAACTTTTTAGGCTCATGTATTCAACATTTAGGCCACGATTCTGGGGGCCGTGATGTTGTAAGCCGAGTTGTCTTGCCAGTCCCAATAGAATGTCAAGTCCTGAGGTAAAGAAGGATCTGGTTCACAGGTTTCTGTCAAGTTGAAACCCTCAAATCTGCTAGCCACGTAATCTTCAAAGTCGCTCAACTTACAACTGAACCCAGGACCATTGTTACAACTCTTAATGGGCTTGACAGAATTGTTTACAACAAACCTCACGTACGATTCCCCGTCTTTCTTGTATTTAAACTTTTCGGTGATGATTCTAGCTCCCATTGGAATAGGGTCAATATGATGGTAAGTGTCTTCAAAAATAGGGTGGGTGTTAGGCAATGGGTTGACGGTGTCAAACAATCCCAAAGCGCTGTGGAACAACTCGATATCGGTGTCGTGGATAAAGCTCAACCAAATCTTCTGGTCTTGATCTTCCTCTTTTAATAACGCTAAAGAAGCGTTTAATTGCACATACCCCACAGCTTTGGACATATTATGGCCAGGTCCACTGGTATAGTAAAACGACAAATCATTCTGGTAGTTGTTCATCACAAACTCATCGTGGGTGAACAATTCACAGAATGGAGATTGTCCTCTAGCACTCAATTCATAACCACACAACAGAAATAAGTTTGGAATATCACTTTTGGTCAAATTCAACCCTTCGTTATCTTCAGTCAACCGATCGACGATTTCATCATAGTAGTCGGTTGGGAACTTATTTACAAACGCCTTGTAGGAGCTGATGTTAAAAGCCTTGCAACCCCATCTTGGAGTCAACGTGTTGAATCCTTGGGTAGCATTTTCACTGACAACATTGTATATATAGTTCTCTGGCTTGTAGTCCTGACCCAAGAACCCTTTGGTAAAGAAATCTGCTGTTTGTAACACTCTGGCACTAGCACCAATAAATACCGGTAATGGTTCAGAACTATTGAATAACTCACCGTATTGAGCTCTGAAATGAGCACCTGCCTTAACACCGGTTTCGTATCCGGTGTATGGCGATTGGCAGTTTTGAGGAGTCAATTCGTATTCATACAAGTCCTGATCGGGAACAAAGTACTCGTAATCGTTCAAAAACCCCAATGGACCAATAATGGTTTGATTATAGCCCTGTAATCTATCGACCAATTCTTCCAATGCCAATCCTGCTGATAATCCGGGATACCTTTCCCCATGTCTCATCAACAACTGGACTTGTTCCAAATCACAATCGTCGGGAATAGCAGTATCTATACCATAGCCAGAATACTCCATATATGGACCGGCTCCGTATAAATAATTCACCAAATTATACTGATGAGTTGCAGCCAAATCTGGACTGGCAACTTGTCTATAAGCATCAAATGGCAAGGTCAACAAGCTGGAAAATAACGTCTTAAACACCATAATGAAAGTACTCTCTTGACTTTTTTTGTGAATTTCACAGGTTCTTATAAGTTTACGGAATTAGTGAAGTCGTTTCCTAATTAATGAATTAAATAGATCTGCACATGTGGGGATCGGAATTCTTATATAATTATTTTTCAATTTACGAATTAGGAACCGTATCAGGAACCATATTACCCCTTTTCGGCAACGAAGGATTGCATTACCGTTGACTTTCGTTAACAATAGATGGTGAAAAATGTTACTTCAAAATCGGTAATGATACAATTGGTTTGCCTGCACATAAACCATGTTACATCGAAATACAATAGATTATGTACATATACGATTCTACTTTTTTCCTTTCTTCTTGGAATTCTTGGTATTGTGGGGCTGCTTCTTACCCGAATTGGTCTTGTTCCCGTTATCGTTGGCACTCGGTAACACTATCTTCAATTTAGACATCGGGATGATTGTTATCAAATCGGTGGATTTGGCCTGTTTGAGAAGTTCCTGTTCGTTTGGCCATACCAATTCCGGATCTTCTTTAGTCTTATCGACTTTTCTGTTGTTTAAGTGGTTCAACAATTCCGAAATAGATTTCCCCTTCTTGTTGTTTCCGGGTTGCATTTTCACTTTATATTTGAACTTCTGCAACGCAAACCATGGAGCAAATACCGGCACCACATTAATCAAGGTATCAGTTTGGGTGGGCTTCGTAATAAAGCTGTCAAGAATTGATAAGTACTCGATTTCGTTGGTCTGGTCGTCCAATTCTTGTAATAAGTACTTCCTCAACTCTTTTTCGTCTTGCTTCTGCTTCCGTTGTTCCACTTTATCTTGATTTTCAAATTTGGTGTACTTACCCATTTCTTCCTTTTGCTTTTCGAGTTCCTTCTTTCTCTTATTCTCCTCTATTTGCTTCAAGGTTCCTAATGCTTCCAATGACATGAGTCTATCATCGTCGTCCTGATCTGCATACTTTTGCATCTTCTTCATCTTGGATTTTCTACCTCTCTTGGTGATATTCAAGTTTTCAAGACTAACGCTCAATGGGTCCGATGACTTGACTGATTCTTGGTCCTCGTGGTCGTCCTTTTCTGTGAGGTTATCTTCTTCTGGTGTTTCTTCTATCACTTGTCTATCTTCGACCTTCTTTCTCTCTTGTCTGTCTTGTTCTAATATCTTCTCTTTGATTATCGATTGATCAATGTCCTGCTTCTTGTTATCATTAGAAAGTTTCAACCCCATTTCTTCTTGTCTGGCCAATCTCTTGTCTCTATTCTTCTTCACACCTTCCTCGTCACCAATGAAGTAGAATCCAACACCCATGACCAATTGTACTGGTGGCATGTGTTGCTTCTTGCCTTTGAAATTGAACTTCCCTGACCCCAAAATACTGCCATCCACATCCTTCTTGCTGACTTCAATTCCAGGTAAGTACCAGGCAGACGAACTGGACTTGTTGTTCCATGAAGCAGAGGCTGCCAAACTAAACATTCCTGCTTGCCAAATGGTGGATGGTGGCACCGTTTCTCCCTTGTACGGGTTCTTGATAAACACTTTCAAAGATCCTTCTATATCTGAATGAACAAAGAAATCGTCATCATTGAAGTACCTATAATAGATCATATCATTTTGTAAATCATCTCTACCACTAAGGCAAAGATACCCATCACTGGTGAGAAACCAATAGAACTTCTCGAACCAGTACTTTTCTCTTAATTTACTCAAGGCATCAGATTCATTTTTTAACGACTTGACCAAGTCTTGATTGATCTTTCTTTCTGCATTTTGTAATGCCAATCCGGTGTTCTTTTCGACCTTCATCTGCTTGATTTCGGCACTCTTTTTGGTTTCATAGTAGGTGGTAGCATTGGCGTAAGGTGACAAAGATAAGTCAATGGATACAGACATTGTGGGGACCGATTTTCGTTTCTTTTGCAGTTTTTTGGTCTTCTTCTTTTCATCATCTGAATCACTATCACTGTCCGAATCACTGTCACTCTCTGAATCGCTGTCACTGTCTGAATCACTGTCTGAATCGCTATCTGATTCACTGTCACTTGTGTCGGAGTTAGCTTCCTCTTCACTCTCTGTGCTATCCTGATCGTAGTCCGGTAAAATAACTCTAATCTTGTTTTCCAATAAGTTCAAAGGCAAGGACACTGAATTAGCAATCTCATCGCCTGTGGTCTTCTGCAACTCAATTGATCGTTCTATATCACCCCAGTCCATCTGTTTCTTAACCATACTGTTGACAAATTCAATGCACCGAGACACCAATGTGGCATTCAAGATAATCATGTCTCCCTTCTTATTGTTGGTGTCTCGTTCATTTATCAAACTTGTAATCTGTTTGGTTCTCTCTTGCTTTGCATAGTCCAATCTCTTCATGGCCAATTGCTTCTGGTTTTCTATCTTCAACTCATTCTTGATACTTTCTATGCTAGAGAAGAATTTGTCGATAGTGTTGTTGTATCCAAGCACCGTTTCCACCTTGTGAGTATCTGGATCTTTCACGGGCTTGAAGGGATGGAATTCATCGTACAAATACTGCAAGTTTTCACTGGTCTCGTCATTGGCGTTCAAGTTCTTCTTGCTTACAATATACCCTTCAATCTCATCGTTACTCAAAATTTTCAAGTAGTCAGCTTCACATTGGTTCAAAGCGTCCACTATAGTGGACAAAGCATCCGAATTGAGGAACTCAAAGCACGAAGAGTTTGTTCTAACACCGAAGTCCTCCAAAGTCTTCAAAATCAAGTCCAGTGACAAGTGCAGGCAATTAACAAATAACAATTTGTGAATAGAATAAACTTTAGTTTTTTTCTTCAGTTGTTTTCCAGTGGCATTAACAATCTCCTGGATTTTCTGCTGTTGCTGCTCCAACTTCGTCTGTTCAGAAGAGATCCAGCCGTTCACCTCCAGAACCAGGTACAGTTTCTTGGTGTATAAAGGAGGATACTCTGTTTTGAATAAATCGTCACTCAAATTGTAGATTTCTCCTACAGCAAACTTATCGTCCTTTGATTCTGCCACTCTTTGAAGAATTAAGATCTTGTGGTTTTCGTCCAACAAAAGAATGTTACCGGCACTGAAAAATTCCAATACAAGATAGAAAAGACCATCGCTAAACTCCATCACCAACACTCTATCATGATCAATTTGTCTTATGCCACTGACCCGTCTGGTCTTCAAATGCTTACGTAATTTGGCCACGAAATTCGATGGGGTCGGCTCCGTCACTCTTTCGTATCCCGTCAAGTGGAGTCTGTTTCCGAATTCGACAATCACAAGCTTTTTGGAGTCGGGAACTGAAAACTTGAGCACAAACTGTTTTGGCGAGTGGAGCACATTATATATGTTCTGCAACCGATAACTGACAATGGACTGCAATTCTTTTGTCAAGATCTGGAGATCCAACGCCGAGATTCTTTGCTATGATGCTGTTAGTATGTGACTAGACACTTCAATGGCGTTAATAACGTACCTTCATGGCGATGATAAAACTTGCGATTGGAAAAATGAGTGAAAAACTGTGAGAGTCCAGTGACCATTCGGTGGTTGTGAAAAGAGTGGCTGTTAATAGAGTTGTACAAACAGTGATTAAGCACAAATTGCTGTGGATGTAGTATTCCGTTGACCCAGTGATAAGCTTTGTTGGCCGATAACCGTAAACTGGTATTACCCCAGTCTCCGCTGCCAAAGATCATGTCGCAAAATGCAACGTCAAAAATCTAAATAATAATTACGGTTGCAATTGAATTTTCTGATAACTATAAAGAGAGAGATAACCCCATATTTTTAACAACAACAAATGCCTTCACAGATCGCACATAAGCACCACGACGAAATCGCCGACCAGGGATTCACCCTCATTCGGAACTTCTTGACCCCCGAAGAAATTGAGGAATACAGAACCACCGCCAGATTGGTGGTGGAAAAGGCTCGTAAAGGGGAGTGGAGTGAAGTCAGAACTAGAGGAAAGCAATTCCCACCATGGCCCAAGAATTTCAGTCCTGATATTTGGGGGGTTTCGGGACTTTTGAACCCTAAATTGGGCGACTTATCTTTACCATTTCAACAGTGTTACTCCAGCGATAAGATATTGGATGTGGCAGCAGATATTTTACAGACGGACCAGGACCATTTGTCCATGGAGTTGTTCAATATGTTGATCAACCCATTGACAGACTTTGGATTGGATTGGCACAGAGACTATATTAAACCAGAGGTAACAGAAGAAGAAGAAGCCGAACAATTGTTGCAAAATCCATTTGCCGGAACCCAGTTCAATTTGGCCCTTACAAAGGACGAGTGTTTGATTGTGGTACCTGGATCTCATAAGCGGATTCGGACCGAAGAGGAAAGAATAAAGACCAATGCTGAAGATCGTCAACAGCTCATCTCTGGCCAAATCTTTGTTAGTTTGAATCCGGGGGACATTGTATTTTATAACAGCAATATTTTGCACAGAGCACAATATTACAGCGCCAATGAAAGACTCACATTGCATGGCTCGTACGGCCACAAGGACTTCGGGAAGTTCAGAGCCAAGGGCGTGTTGCAACATGGCGTGGGAGATTGGATCAATGATTTCAGTCCCATTACCAAAAACGGCGACATGTTGAAGCAAAAGTTGGTGGATTTGTCCAACCAGTTCAAGGACGAGGATTTGGGGTTCGCCTTAGACGGCTAGTTGTTTTTGTATCTATGAATATAAGTGAAGTATGAATAAGTGAAATATAAGTAGATAATTAGATAAGCCTCGAAAAAATCTGAATTTGATTTCCATGGACATTAGTAAATTAACACCTATAGTTGACCATATCAAGGCCAGTAAGAAGATCACGTTCTTTCAGGGAGCTGGCGTCAGTACGGGTGCAGGGATCCCCGACTTTAGAAGTCCCGAAACCGGATTATACTCCAATTTATCAAAGTTGGATTTACCGTATGCAGAAGCAGTATTTGATATAGACTATTTTAAGAAACACCCCAAAGCGTTCTACACTTTAGCAGAAGAGCTATACCCAGGTAAATTCCAACCCACGTCGTTCCACTACTTCATAAGATTGGTTCAAGACAAAAACTTGCTAAACAGAGTGTACACTCAAAATATTGACACGTTAGAGAGAGTTGCTGGTGTGCAAGATAAGTATATCGTGGAAGCACATGGTTCGTTTGCCAAAAACCACTGTATCAAATGTAAACATGAGATGCCCGTGAAGATGCTCCGACGGATAATGGAAAAGAAGAAAATTCCCACTTGTGAAAAGTGCAAAGCGTATGTCAAGCCCGATATCACGTTCTTTGGTGAATCATTGCCTGCACGATTCTTTGAGGCATGGGAAGAGGATAGGGACAATGTGGACTTTGCCATAGTGGCGGGAACGTCTCTTACGGTTTACCCGTTTGCGTCGTTGCCGAGTGAATTGGACTCTTCTGTTACCAGAGTGTTGGTTAATAAAGAGACGGTGGGGGATTTTTCACACAAGAACGCTAATGATATAATATTACTACATGACTGTGATGCTGTGGCCGAAAAATTACTGGAGTTGTTGGGATGGACTGAAGAGTTGCAGGAGTTGAAAAAGAGTTCTTACTCCTTTGGTTTGGATAATGTGGAGGAGGTTAAAAAGATAACCGAAGATATGAAGAAGGTCTTGAGTACACCAGATGCAGATGAAACGAGGGCATCAAAAGCGGATGAGCCAAGAGAGTCAAAGGATTCGAAACAGGAAGATTCCGATTCTAACGAGGAGTCCATAGCTTCGAAGCTAGGCAACCTCAAGATTTGATAGACTGAACAAGAAACGTATATTGTTCGGTTGTTCTTCGTAGTAGAAACTAAATAATCTATTATAGTAATGACAGTTCGACGTTCATATTTTGATCATGTCAGACACCCGTGAACTAAACTGTTCTTTGGGAACTCGAAATCAGCTTGCTCCCAACTGGTCAAGTTAATATTATAATAAGCAGCCTTATGACTGTCGATATAATCCTTGGTGGGGTAATCTTCTGGATCACAAGTAACACTGATTTGATCTTTAGGCTGATACACTCTGACATAATCCACTCTCATAGTAGAGGGGAAAACCATTGAAGGCCAATCGATGTAGGCCCAGTTATTGGAAATACCCAAGTTCATGATGATAGACATTGGTTCTTTAGCGATTTTTCTCCACCCAACATTACCATTTGGAGCCAATGCATTTGCATACACTGTGAAAGTTGGCTCGTCACCCACATACCAAGTACAGTATCCGTCCTCATCGCCATTCAAATACTCGTATGCATATTTCTGATAGGAATGTTTTCCTGCGCCAAATTCATACCACGTTGTGTTTAGAGTGGTCACAGCAGAAACAGCTTGTTGGAAAGGACCACCGGTATACGCATTCATTACTGTAACAGACTTGTTGTAAACTTCCACAAAATCATAATTTGGGTAATACCAGATATCGTATGGAGCAATTTGCATAGATTGAGAAACCACACCCACCTTCAAAGCAGATGAAACTTCTCCTTCCAATAAATCAATTTCTGGTGCTCCTCTTCCGGTACCAGGGTTTGGGTGATCTTCCCCTTTACAGGTACACTTGTTCAATTTTTGACCTGGCAAATAAGAAATTCCGTCAGGAGATGATTGATTGGCAGTGATACCAGCATCACAAGAATCATAAGTATAAGGCCAGACCCCGTCTGTAGATGCCATATATCCAGGTCTTCCCAAGTTACCCATGGTCCAGAGACCAGGCCATAAACCTGACACGTTACCATAACTTGGCAATTTGGCAGAAATCTCAATCAATCCTTGGGTGAAACAAAGCTTGTTCCAACTGTGAAGCATACCGGATCTGTAAAATAAGTTATGATTCTTGTAGGCATCCATTCTCAAAACTAATGTTCCATTCTCGGTAGTACAAGCATCTGGATCATACCATTCCAAATCTTGAGTTGCAGCATAGTGGAAATCAGGAGCATAGAAGAACTGATCGTCTCCTTCGTAGAAAGTTCTTCCTTCAGCATTGAACTCGTCGGAGAACACCAAGTCCCAGGTGTCTCCATTCCTTACCTCTCTTTGTAATGCATCTGATGGAGTATCAGGATCAATTAACGTCGTCCGTATAGCAGCCATTATTGGGTACTTATACTGGGTCAAGATCTCGTAAGATTCGGGGGTATAGTGGTCTATAGCACCCGAATACGTCAACACTGGAAGCACCACAAACACCGCCATGGCAGCAATAAACAATACTATAAATCCCAATAATCCACCCAAGGATCTCTTATCCATAACTTTCAAGTCGTGGATGAATCTATTTTTGTCATATTGGGCGTCCGCTATTGGATCAGGATTATGCAAATAATCATCAGGCTCTTTTTCATCTACATGTAATGGGAACGAAGATGCTGGGTAACCACCAAATGGTGAAAAATCGGTGGAGGTGAGAAATGGGTTCGACGACGACTTATTGGAAACAGACGAATCAGCATCGCTCTTATTGTTATTGGTGTTTTGGGAGTTGTTTTGGTTGCCAAAGAAGTTTGACGATAATGAAGTTGAACTCACGACTCTAGATCCATTTATACTGGGGTATCTGTCGTATTCAGGAGGCACGTGGATGTTTGTGGAGTTACCATTTTGATAGTTGTTCAAGTAGTTGTTGTTAAGCAAATTCAAGTTTTCTTGGTTGGGTTGGGAATTGCTGTTGTTCTTGCTCAACAAATTAGTAGATGTATTATTATTACTCTGGTTCAAATAGTATCCGTTATAATTCTGCGATTCATGTTTGTTTGATCCAACACTAGGAGAATTTTGGGCCTGATACCCTTGATGGTTGAAAGGTCTTCCGTATTGGAACTGGTCTTCATCCAGTTGAGAAGAGGACTGGCGGTTGGACACAAAAGAATCGGAACTTTGTTCTTCAATAGGATTATTGAATGGATTATCTTGCTCAGTAGCACCAGGATTTTGGTACTGGTACTGGTTGTAGTCTTCGTCTTCATCGTAGTAGCCGTGGCCATTTCCAGCGGCGCCCTTGGGGTTATTGGACGTCAAATCTCTGTGGGACATAAGGATGAATTGGTGGCTAGTTCCAGGGGATAGTTTTAGTTTTTCTCCCTATTTGTAAAAAACGAAAGACACTTGGAAGGGTTTGTACGGTAATAAAGTCCACTTACGTTTGAAATTCGATCAATCAGACAACTGGACGTAGGTGGTATGGATACTCCCGACAATTACCTATGGAGTTTAAAAAAAGAATAAGTTCGATTTCAGAAAAATTTTCGTTGTTGTTGTTTTTCCAATGATACTGCCTCGCAATCTAAAAAAAAGTACCTGGGATTCATTTTCTTCCCTTTCGCGTTGGTCGAGCGTCTCCCTAAATAAGGACAATTTGTAGCCCGAAAAGGTTGCGCCAGACGTGTTAGGACAAATTACCAGGAGGGTTATGAGGGACAAGAAACTGGCTTTTTACTTCGAAATGCTTGGAAATAACTCTGGTACAAGATCCGTACACCACCACAATTGCACCATCAACTCCGGCACTGGATGGGATATGGTCTTTGGGGTGCTGTAAGATCATGTTCCATACCTGGACCCGTGTAATTGTATTTGCGGTACCTGAAAAAAAAAGAGAACAAAAAAGGAATGCATCAAAAGAAATTGTGAGATCTTAATTTAGAAGAGTAAAAATAGGTCAGTGACTATAGGGAGAGATTTGGGAGGATCTGTGTGTATGCAGCGTGGCTAGACGAAACCAGCGACTCGCCCAAGAAAACAACACCTACTAGCAGAGTTTGCGCTTGTTGTAGGGTGTTGCAGATGACGTATGAAATTTGTGTCGTGAAACCGTGTCGTGGAACGAATGTCCACGAATGTCGCACTGATTTTTGAAATGTCGTAGTTTTCGTGGATGTCGCGATGTCGTGCCTCACTGGGTCGCATGCGTCGCACTATCTTATCACTCAACTCATCTATCATTTGTTTTATACATACACCCTTCTTGAGTACCAGTTTATGCACCGGTAAATGAGTTCCCAAACCCCCGATAGCGACACGTTTCTATCGAGAATCTTTGGTCTCAACTCCGTCTACTATAACCAGCTCAATAACCCGTCTGCTTCCACCGCCCGCAGTTACTATAACGATGATTCAATTGACTTGGAGGCAAACGTTCCTAATAACCTCGAGTCCATGAACTTGAACAATCTCGATCTCTTGAACAGTGAGAATGAGTCGAGCGACAATGAAAGTGTTGATTCCTTGAGTTCCACCGATCCTGGTGATATATTACACCAGCCCCCAACGTCACAATCGATAAACTGGAACGCGCCAGGGCGCTCTGGTAGCCCCAATGGACGCTCTGGTGGTCCTAACGGTCACAATGGCCTCAATGGTCTCAATGGTGGTACTGGACCTTTATCTGGCGCTGAAAATAAGGCCAAGTCTATCCAGTTCACGTTGCCCAAGAAATCCAACCCCATATTCAAACTGAAACCACGGTTTAATATACCGCCAAAAGAGCGGGCGCTTTACTTGTGGGCTAACATAGTGAACATGGATGAATTCTTGAACGATTTGTACTATTACTACCAGAACCGAGGCTTGAACAATATCATATTAAGCAAGTCAATTGACTTGTTTATTCTTGCATTTATCTTATGGTTTACGGTCTTTTTAAGGTGGGGAATCAATTACCAGTACTTTAGGGAATGGGACCAATCTTTGAACGACAAGATATACCTCAAAGATTTGGTGAAGCCCACTTACACTCATGATATACCCTTCATGATTAAGTTTCTACTTTTGGGGTTTATCATTTACATTGGTTTGAGGATAATCCAGTTATACTTTGACTACAAGTATAAATTGAAGGAAATTCAAAATTTTTACTACCAATTAGTCCACATCAAAAACGATGACGAATTGATGACGATAAGCTGGATTAAAATTATCAATAAATTGGTGGTGCTCAAAAACTATAATAACCTTACTGCCTCCACATTGCTCAATGACCTAAACTCAAAAATAAGATTGAATCCTCACGACATTGCTAATCGAATCATGAGGAAAGAGAATTACTTCATTGCCTTGATCAACAAGGATATAATTGACCTCAACATGAATATAGGACCGTTTAAGTTAACCAACTCAAATTTGTTGACCAAAACCTTGGAATGGAACTTGAAATTGTGCATCTTTAACTTCATATTCAACTTGAATGGTCAAATCAATAATAACATCCTCAAGGATTTTAATAGAAACCAGCTTTCTGTTGAGCTAAATAAGAGGTTTAAGATGGCTGCTATTATCAATTTGATCTTGTCCCCATTTTTGGTAACTTATTTTGTGCTCCTTTATTTCTTCAAATACTTCAATGAGTACAGATTGAATCCGTCGTCCATTGTCAATTTGAGGCAGTTCACTCCTTATGCAGAATGGAAGTTGAGAGAGTTTAACGAATTACCTCATTTCTTCAACAAGAGATTGAAATTATCTTACAATCCTTCCAACCTATACATCAACCAATTTCCTTCAAACTTCTTGTTGATCAATTTGATGTACTTGGTCAATTTCGTAAGTGGATCTATCACTGCCATATTGGTGATATTTGGATTATTTTTGGAAGATGAAAGTCATAACTTTTGGTCATTTGAGTTGACAGAAAACCGGTCGGTACTTTTCTATATAAGTATCTTTGGGACCATTTTTGCTATCACCTCAAATGCTTCCAATAACGTCAATATTCCATCTAAGCTGTCGGCAAATGACTTCAATGATTACTATGATCCAGAGGCTTCAATAAAGTACGTCTCCCAATTTACCCACTATTTGCCAAAGCACTGGAAAGGCAAACTCCATACTCAAGAGGTCAAGAACGAATACTGTGAACTATTCAAACTTAGGATTTTGATCATTTTGAATGAGATATTGAGTGTGTTGTTAACACCGTTTTTGTTGTGGTTTAAGGTCTCCAATTATAGCAGCAACATAATCGACTTCTTCAGAGATTACTCCATTCATATCGATGGTCTTGGGTACATTTGTTACTTCTCCATGTTCAATTTTGAAGAGAAGGATAAGAACATGCTTACAAGACAGAACAAGAGAAAGCCAGTTGAAACAACTCCCCATCCAAAGAGTGACGAAGATGATGCGGACTATGATGATGAAGACGACGATAATGATTTCCGGCAAGATGATAAAATGATTAAGAGCTATATGTACTTCCTTGAGAGCTATAACCCCGACAAGAAAGTAAAGGAAAAGAAGAAACCAACGACTACACCCCAAGTTAAATTGAGCAAATCTGTTGACCCGTCTAATTCTTTGATAAACGGAGAGTTCAAGGATTTCATGGACAACAGTGAAATCAGCTATGGCAGAATGGGCAGATCGGGAGTTTTGGGCATGTTGAATCAATTTTACAAACAGGATGTCAATAAACCCTAATAAATTGTATAAGTATTTATAACGTGAAACTTGCGTAAAATATCCAACAATATTTGTAATGTAAAACTAACAAGTATTTTAAAAACCAAAAAAAAACCCCAAAACAACCCAAAGTGCACACTATGTGATACGTTTAGCCTGGATAAGTCCACACAGCAAATTTTCGTCACTTACTTGGTGCATAAGTAGGAAAGATGGCTGCAAACAAAAAAGTCGTGTACCACCAACACCAGCTCGTCAACCTTCTGTAACACCACAACATCCACAAAACCGTCAAAAAACCACAAAAGCCCACAGACCGCTCATCACGTTCGACTCATCACATTCACAGCTTCCCCAAGCCATTTTTCCACCTTCTCAACTTACTCTTAAGTAGTCCACATATCTATCAAAATCATCGCACAGAAAAAATCGAAAACTCATCTCATCGAAACATTGAACAAGACACAATGGCCGGTTCACAGTTGAAAAAGCTCAGGAGTGAGTTGAAATCCAAGGGATTGATAGGCCAGACAAATGTCAAGAGCCGTAACAAGAAGAACAAAACCCCCAGCGATACTAGGAAGTCAGATAAACAGGAAGTCATCGATCAGATTCGTGGTAAGTTCAATGTATTTGATTCCAGGGTCAATAGGGTCAAACGGGATGTCACCACCATTGAAAAAGGGAAGTTCGTCAAGTTAGGTGCCAATGAACTGAGCAACCCCACAAAGCTGAACTCTTTCATGAACAAAAGCTTGAAAACAGCATACGATTTACATAAGAGTCGGCAAGGTAAAAATGGGAAGCTTATAGATAGAAGATTTGGAGAAAACAGTCAGTTGAGTCAGGAAGAGAAGATGTTGCAGCGTTTCATCAAGGAAAGAGAAGGACTGAGTAAACGGAACAAGTTCAGCTTGGAAAGTGATGAGGAAGGAGATGAAGATGACGAAGAAGTTGATTTCACATTGACCCATAGTGGTAAAGTGCTAGGAGATGATGTGGAAATGGAGGATGCTGAGCAGGAAGAAGCACCAGCAGAGGAAACCGGCAAGAGAAAATCCAAAGCTGAAGTCATGAAGGAAGTGATTGCCAAATCCAAGTTTTACAAAGCTGAAAGACAAAAGTTGCATAATAAGACCCAAAACGAAATCCATAATTTGGATGAAAATTTCCAGGATATATGGTTTGAGATGGGGTCGTCGTTGAAAAACCAACAGAAAGCCCCTGTGAAAACATCGGAAGATATAGCTTATGACGAAAGAGTACGAGGTTTGGTCTATGATAAAAGATCTGTTCCAGCAGATAAGACTAAGACGGAAGAAGAAATTCAAAAAGAGTACACTGACAAGATGAAAAAGTTGGAGGATGACAGAATGAAGAGAATGGAAGGTGACAGAGATGCAGAGGGTGATGACATTGACGAATTCTGGGAAAATGACAGTGAAAGTGGTGACGAGGAAAAAGAATCAGAGGAAGACGAGAGTGCAGAAGTTGAGTTTCCTTTGACTCTTGAAGCTTTCACTGCCACCATGAAGGAAGAATCCAACGGTACTGAATATATCAACAAGATCATCAAGACATACAAACCAAATTTAAGAGAAGGAAATAAAGACCGTATGAACAAGTTTGTCACTATTTTATTCAAGTATACTGTGAACAATACCGATGATAAGATCATCAAAATATTGAAAAATCTTAGTGAATCATACAATGAAGAGCTCGTGAGATCTATCAGAGAAGAAATGTTGAACATCGAAGAGAGGATTCGGGTCAAACAACTCCAACCATCGGACTTGATCTTTTTCAACTTGTGTGGATTGATATTCTCGAGTTCTGACAAATACCATCTAATTGTGATCCCCAACTTGATCTTGATGAACGAAATCTTGAGCACGTTTGTCAACCAAGACTCAAGCTCACGTAAAATCAACATCCCAGAGATCGGCCAAAGCATATTTATTGTTGACAGTATTCTCCAATATCAAAGAATCAGCAAAAGGTATGAGCCTGAAATTAACAATTGCTTGATGAAAGTTTTAAGTCAGTTATTACATGCCACCCCCTCCAGCACTTCAACTGATAGCGTTATATCTATCAGAGAACTTTTTGAAGACGACACAACTATTCTAGTCAAGTACGTCAACAAGATATATGATATCATCAACAAGATAATTGACACATATAAAGAATATTCGGTTTTCAAGATGATTGCCCAGCAGTTACTTCACATTTTGCATCAGTACCAAACAAAGGTGGTGGGAGATGTGAAATTATTGAGCAATATCATCGATAAGTTGATAAGGTTAGAGAATAACTCCCAACTCGTGCCATTGACATTACAAAGTCATAGAAAATTGGCTATCAAGATGTTGCAACCTAAATTTGAAGAGAATTTCAACCCAACGAAGAATTACGATTTGGATTTGAACAAGCTGGAAGTCAACAAGATGAAGAAGCAGTTCAAGAAGGAAAAGAAGGAGACATTGAAGGACATCAGGAAACAGAATGCCTTTGAAACTAATGAAAAATTGGCAGAGAAGATTAAGATGTACGATGAATACCACAGTAAGATGGCCAGTATCGTGAATCTGATTTCCACCATTGAAGGAAAGGAAAGAAACGATTACGAGAAGGAGAAGAAGAGGGCTGCCAGGAAGTAGAAAATAGGAGCTTTTGCAGTCCGGGGATAAATATGAACGTTTGCAGTCGCTAGTTATATTACCGCATCGGGATTTAAAACTAACATATCAAAATTAAGACATACGACAAAGAACAGTTATTTTTGCTTCAGGAACATACGACAAAGAACAGTTGTTTGTTTCAGGTCATATTAAACATTATATAAATTGTTCATTATATACTTTTGGCAATAACAAAAAAATAATACACTAAACACAGAAATAGCTGGATATCAATTCCCCCATGGAGTGGGGTCAAACAACTAATGTTTGCCCCTCTCCTGTCTTCTTCTCTCATTCCTTAAGCTTGAGACATGGTTGGGACACCAACTCTAGCAGCAGATTTGGAAGAACCAAATAATCCACCTCTAGCAACAGAAATAATGGAAAACACTGAAGAAGCTAAAAAGATGAAAAATGAAAAGAACAAGAAAGCCACAGAAGCTTGTGCCTTTCTACATCTACCACTGCTTCCTTGAGCCACAGTGTTCTTTTCGACGTAGTCATCGTTGGAACAAGAATGGACTCTAATAGCAGTAGCAATGGCAGCAGCAGCAGCAAAGGTAAAGACCAAGTTAAGGAAGTCAAAAGTGGCTAAAAGAACAGGCCAAGCAAATGCGGCAATGAAGTAAGCTAAAACTCCGTATAATGATGAAGTTAAGAGGGCAAATGCAGCAGCAAACACACCAAAGTTAACTTGAGGATTGGAATGGTCATTAGTGGTAGCAGCTAAAGAACCAAGTAAACCCAATGCAATGATTAACAATATGAAGTTAGCACTTCTTAAGATAACGTCACCAATTGCCAACATGTTTTTATATTATCTGATATGTTTGAATAAAAAACGGATTAGTTAGTTTTTCAGAAAAAAATCACCTGTGGAAAATAAGGATTGTTTTATAACAATTAAATTTCAGTGAATTTTTATAATTTCCCTGACGGTTAATAAGAGAAATAAAGAGGGAGGTAAAAGAAACTGAACAAATAACCCTGTATATTACATAATTACAATATTATTCAGTCATACATATTAGGAAAGTAAAGTATTTTGAATGCTCACAGACTAATATACAGGCACGTACTGCATATACACCAGGTTCTAATTCCTAATTAAGAAACGATTAGGCCTAGTTGGGGGGAAGACGAGACCAGTATACAGGAGCAACCTCATTAAACGTAAACAAACCTTAGTTAGGTTTGGTAATTATATGCATTTAATTTCCAGTTTAAGAGTTTGACCTCATGTCAAAATACTTCCTTCAGGTGAAACAGACATTACCGATCTTTGTTTTGAAAGCCTACAAATCCCTTTACATATAACTGAAATTCTGGGGCTTTTACATCCCGTCAGTACAAATTTCATCTGCTAGCAATTAAAAATCGTTCGGTTGCGGAAACACCGGATTTATCTACCCGACACCTTCTGATTTTGATAACCTTGCTATTGAGCCTGTGGCATTATATTATGCTTTTGCAGCCAATATCTTCGTAACCGTCTCTTCCCCTTTTGTATAGGGCTTATTTTTCAAACACATACGCTTTGACCTTTTGGTCTACACACACGTCAATTGGTAGCTCATCGTCACGGCTTTTTATATTAGCATCAGCCCCCATTTCAAGCAACATTTTGGCCACATCTCCATTTCCTTCCGCCAATGCATGATGAAGTGCAGTCCAGCCGTAATTATCAGTACTATTGACATTGACTTTGTGCTGATGCAACAATTTCACAATAGACCCTAAACCAATTGAACTGGCCCTGACTAAAGCAGTAGACCCATTTCTGTCCTTGATATTGATTTTGCATTTGTACTCAATCACCAATTTCCTTATAACCCCAAGGTTCTTCTTGCTGATAGCAAGGTGCAATGCTGTGGTGCCTTGGCCAGTTTTCAAGTCAATATCAGGCACCGGATCACATTTCATCAACAAGTCCAAAATATCTTCATTACCCACACTGCATGCTATATGCACGGCAGTCCAGCCGCTATGATCCACCAACTCATCGATGTCTAGCTTGCTTTTGGTGACAATCAATTTTACGAGTCCAATATGATTCATGGAACAGGCCCAGTGAATGGGGTACCGGCCATCTTCATCTGGCACGAGGTTGACCGAGGGGTTTTCGGCAATAAGCTGTTCTGCCAATTGGAAATTCCCCAGTTTGATACTGTCGTGTACGGCGTACTTGTTGTCCATGTTTGCCTCCCCAGAAAATGTTACGGAGAGTTGGATTAAAATATTGAGAGCGTATCACGTGATCAAAATGTATATTAGTATTACCGTCGTTACGGGTCGTTATTATCGTTATCATCATTAGATTGCTCACTGTCTTCACTACTGCTGTCGCTTGGCGGCGAGTTGAAGAACGGGGTGGCAATCACAGTGTTTTTCATCTCAAACTCTCGGGAGTTGTTGATGATGGAAGTGGATGTTTGAGACGATTCGTACTTGGAGTAGTTGGATTTGAGTGATTCCAAATACTTTTCGTAGTCACTCCGAGGACGTTCGTCACTGATGCTACTGGAGATGGACTGAAGGTCTTGGTTCATGTATGGAACAAGCGTCAAGCCATTGGTATTTACTGGAATTACCGGAGAATCGTCTGATGGCATGTTGGTGGTGGTGTTGGAATTGGTGGGTGAATGGGTTTTGGTTGTAGTCTTGGTGTCTGCCAGTTTATCGGATTTTTCATGAGCACTGTCGGGTCCTTGCTCAGATCCACTATCATCGTCATCCAGTGGTGGTGAATGGATGGTGGGTACGGGCGTGGTTCCGCCCTCCTTGGAT
Organism: Yamadazyma sp. yHKS699; assembly: GCA_030580295.1. Lineage (NCBI taxonomy): Eukaryota > Fungi > Ascomycota > Pichiomycetes > Serinales > Debaryomycetaceae > Yamadazyma > Yamadazyma sp. yHKS699. Next base: position 49,738 of record JAKTSQ010000011.1, on the reverse strand, counting down.
GGGGTAAAGTATTCATAGTTGATTTTGGTGGACTTGAATTTGAGAGACTCCTGAGGGCTGTTGCACACTTTGTACATGTAATCAATTTCTTCCAAAATCAATCCCTTGGTCTCATACACGATGAAGTAGACAAACACTGTTCCCAAAGCATTTAGCCCACCCCAAATGAAAAAAATCTTGTTGCCCAAAGCAGCCGTGTGTTCTCCCGTATCAATGAGATACGGCGTTATGAAAGCACATACGAAATTCACCAACCAGTTAGTGGAAGCGGTGATGGAAATGGCTTTTTGTCTAATGGAAATACCGTATAGATCTGACGTCAATGCCCATACACAACCACCCCAACTGGCAGCAAAAAATGCAATAAACACACAACTGAAACAAATGGAAATAACCGAATTGACTTCGGTATTACTAATGGAAACACCAACGATTCCTATAATGAAATTCGAGATCGTCATTCCAACTCCACCTGCCAACAACAATTTCCTCCTACCGATGATTTCAATGAGTAGGATTCCGGGGATCGTAAAAGCAGTGTTGACCACGTAAGTTATAAAACTCATCAAATAAAAGTTTCCCACACCAGTACTGGAGAAAAAGTTAACCCCGTAATAAAAAATGAAATTAATTCCACTGGCCTGTTGGAAAACATGCACACCCATACCTGTGGTCATTCTTAAAACCTGTTTATGTCTACCACCACCATTTTTAAAACAGTCAATCCATTTCGTCTTACTAAAAGACATTTCGTAATCATAACTAGCCTTAATCTCCACCAACTCTTCTATCAAATCCGGGTCAGTTGGTTCTATTTTTCTAAGTTTGGAGATGGAGTTAAGGGCCTTCTCTAGCTCGTTTTTTTGAACAAAGTACCGTGGGCTTTCTGGTAAAAATACCATACCACCACACAAAATAATCGTAAACACAAACTGCAACCCAATGGGAATCCTATAACTCCCACTATTCTGAAGCCTTCTTGTTCCCTGACAAACAGCACTCGCCACCAACAAACCCCAGGTAATGGCCCATTGATATAAATACACCACCGAACCTCTTATCCATTTCGGAGATGCTTCTGCTTGATATAACGGCACGATAGCCGACAAATTCCCCACCGCTATACCCGAAACATATCTCCCCACACATAGCAAGGGAATACCACTGGCGGCGATCTGTAGAATGGTGCCGATAGTGAATATAAGTCCAGCACTCAATATAATACTAAACCTTCTACCATAATTATCGGAGATCAAAGGAGCGGTTATAGATCCACAAAACGTTCCCAAAGATAGCACAGCTGTAATTATGGCCCGTTCATGCACATTAAATTCATTGGAGTGTCGAGGAAAGTGGTTTTTAACATATGACATCTCGAGTATATCATTTATAAGTCCCGTATCGTAACCATACAAAAATCCACCCATAGCCGCCACCAACCCCACTATATAAGCAGACTTGGAAGACGATTTCTGCCGGATCTTGATGTATTCTTCTTCTAGATTATCATCGTTAAAGAAGTTCTCTAGTATTTTCAACATAGTGGTCAGTTGGTTATTTAATAAGAGGTTTTCTCAATTGAGTGAGATCCCCAGTGGGATGAAAAAGAAACTTGGCGCCACGCCCCGCCCACCACCGCACTAACAAAAAAATATGTGGCCCGTTTTACCGCTACGCCGAATGAGTATGGTATCAATTTAAACGATGCGAAACTTTCTCCTAAGCTACACATCATGTCTTTAGAGAAAAATGGGTCTAAGGATGCTGCCGGCTCCACAGGGGTATCTGAACTGTTGGAAAATGGTGATGAGGTGTCTAGGTTGAAGTACAGGAACCTGTTGCAAACGCCAGAGCTTCTGGAGCAAAAAAACGAGTCCCAAAGAGCAGGTATCATCAATAGTACTCGTTACTTGGTGCAAAATTTACACGACACCGACACAAACTCCACGACAACAGGCGGTTCCACCATTGCCCAAGTGTTCGCCTACGTCAATCATTGCATTTTACTTTTGGTTTTCTTTGTGATTTCCATCTACACCAACTACCTTTACGTTTATAGAAGAATCAGGTTAAGGTTCCTTAATTTGGCTTATTATCCCAACAAATCCCCCCAGATCATAAGGGAGGATGTGAACAAGCTCACCAAGATCCCCAAACGGTTGAGCTGTATTCTTAATTTGCGGGGAGAAGATGATGAAAATGGAGGCATCGACGGGCTCATCAGTGATGTCAGTGAATTGATTGCTTGGAGTGTGAGTTCAGGAATCAAAGAATTGAATGTTTACGAGTACAACGGGGTCATCAAGAACTATGGCCACGAGTTGAATCGGTATGCTAACAAGAACTTGAAGAACTACTTTGGTACTGATTTCATTCCCAATATCTCCATCAAGATTCCTCATTTAAACAAAACCATTGTCAATCGAGATGAAACCCCGGACTTGTACGTCAATTTGCTTAGTCAAGTGGACGGTAAGCCCACGATCGTGGAATTGACCAAGACCATCAGCGAATTGGCCATCAACAAAGAGTTATTGGTCAAAGATGTCAGTATCGAATTGATTAATGAGGAATTAATAGAGCTCGTGGGAAACGAACCGGATTTATTGATGGTGTTCAGTCCCAACTTAGACCTCCAGAATTACCCTCCTTGGCATATAAGATTGACAGAGATTTATTGGGAAGCAGATAACTGGGATGTAAATTATGCCGTATTTATTCGGGCGTTGCAAAATTACGCTAAATCAAAGGTTAACGTTGGTAAGTAGCTAAAAATAATATAGTACCAGGTGGCGGTAATTTTACTACCAGTTTCTCTTTAGTTCCGTAGTATCCAGATCTTAACGCGTTTTTTTAATTACACAAAACCACTAGGCATTGTCAAATGAAATCATGAAAATTTTAATCCTCGTCCGCCCCCTTTTCTCAATTTGTCGATTTGAAAATTTTAATCACAACAACTGTTTGGTAGATATCGATTGGTTTATATAATTAGTTACAATGGGTTTATCTATCTCCAAATTATTCAATGGGCTCTTTGGTAACAGAGAAATGAGAATCTTGATGGTTGGTTTAGATGCCGCTGGTAAAACCACCATATTGTACAAATTGAAGTTGGGAGAAATCGTCACCACTATTCCAACCATTGGGTTTAACGTTGAAACTGTTGAATATAAAAATATCTCCTTTACCGTATGGGATGTCGGTGGACAAGATAAGATCAGACCTTTGTGGAGATACTATTTCCAAAACACTCAAGGTATTATCTTTGTTATTGATTCTAATGATAGAGATAGAATTGCTGAAGCCAGAGAAGAATTACAGCAAATGTTGAATGAAGATGAATTAAGAGACGCATTATTATTAGTGTTTGCTAATAAACAAGATTTACCAAATGCTATGAATGCTGCTGAAATAACTGAAAAATTGGGATTGCATTCTATTAGACAAAGACCATGGTACATCCAATCCACTTGTGCTACCACTGGTGATGGATTATACGAAGGTTTGGAATGGTTATCGACTAACTTGAAGAATTCTCCTTAGGTTAAGGCAAGCTCCTTTTTTATTTCATTTCAAGTCCTAACATATCATGAATGTTGATCTAAAGAGTCGAACTTGTATCAATTATTTGAGTATATACTATGTACCACAAATATAATAAATTAATCTCTGGTTATTATGTGTAATCGACGGAGTTTGTGTTTTATAGCCACAGATTGATTCAATTCAAATGCCGTTATCTCTATTACTCAAGTCACGTACTGTGTTTAAAATGACGTGTCAAATTAGAGATCCGTCGACGATTACTGCCACGAAACTGCTTGGAGGGGGTTATTGGTGATGTTTATGTACCCAATGTCGTGATTGGCTTGTTTTGACGCCAGATCACCAAATACCTCTCCTGCTAACGTCACTAGCAACCGTGATCTGATAGATAGGTGACTCGAGGGCAGCAGCCCTACACCACGTGACACACGCATAGACTGTTTTTCCACAAGCCAGTTTTGTGTAACTTTGTTTTTTCGGTTTTTTTCGAACCATCTCAAAACTAACATTGAAATTTTTGATTTTTCTACTATCACTAATTATCGAAAATGGTATGTACTGATGAATGAATACACAACGGGACAATAGCAGGATAGAAAGTACAGTAATGAACACGTTATACCAGCAAGAAGAACCAACCGCTCAGATCCCGAGCGAAGACTTATAATGACCCTTTGATTCCTATTTTGAGTATCCACATAAAATGATAAATGTCTTCCCCAAAATCACCCTTGAGCACCAAATCAACTACTTGTGCCATAAACCAGGCCTATTCCCTTCTGTTCACCCACGAACCAATACTAACTTTTACAGGCTGGTGTCAGAACTTACGAATTAAGAACCAAATCTAAGGAACAATTAGAACAACAGTTAGTTGAATTAAAACAAGAATTAGCTAACTTGAAAGTTCAAAAATTACAAAAACCTTCTTTACCAAGAATCCACACTGTCAGAAAAGACATCGCCAGAGTTTTGACCATCATCAACTTAAACCAAAGAGAAAATGTCAGAGCTTTCTACCAAGGTAAAAAATACATTCCAAAAGATTTGAGAGTCAAGAAGACCAGAGCTATCAGAAGAAAATTGACCAAATTCGAAGCCACTAGAATTACTGACAAAGCTAGAAAGCAAAACGTCTCTTTCCCAAAGAGATCTTACGCTATCAAAGCCTAAGCATGTAATATTCAAAAAATTAGTATATAATGACTTGATAAACTTATAAGAATATATCTTTTAATCTTCAGGGTTTAAAACTTTCACTGTGCATTACTTATTCATTTGATACCTAACCATCTATATCCATTCGATTTTGACGCTTATCATTCTTGAAATCTTGAATTTTCTTTTTCAACTCCACATCTTCAACAACGTCCTCTAATTTCAATGGAACTCTGTTGAAAGGGTCAGTGGCATCGCTCAATAAATGTGCCTTGATGGTGGATCTGTCAATGCTAATTTTACTGCTGGGTAATATCACAGGATCCTCCATCAACGTGAACATAAGAGGATCCAAGAACTCATCTGGTATATCTCCCAATTCGAGTTCTTCATTTTCCCCTTGTAATCTTTGTTGTTCAGCCTTTTCACCAAACTCAACCATTCTCTTGGTGATTCTAGGGTCCGATAATGTTTTAGAACTTAAAATTTTCTCTGCTTTGTAAAACCAGTCTATATTGAAAGATCTTGCATCACGAGAGACTGCTTTCACGAATTCAAACTCGTTAGATAAGTTGAAGTAAACCTGACACAAGGATTTCAAGATCTCCCTGGGGTTGAACTCATATTTCTGGGGATCCTCAACCTTTAAATTGGAGGCTTTAGGACCCACCATGGATTCCAAGTTGTAATTCAACATTCCCGCCAATCTGTCGACCAATTCTGGTAAGATGAACCCTTTGGGGACTTCCTTTGTGAATAACTTGAAAAGTTCCATAGTTTTGTTACTCAATCCCATATAACTAGTGGCATGTCTTTCACTGGCTTCTAAGTTCTTTAATATCTCGTCATTGGAACCCAATTCCGTATCCTCTGGTTGTCCTGCCTGTCTTCTTTTCAACTCTTGTTGGAAATTATGGATGGAGTTCAACTCATTAAATGTCTCATCCAACAAATAAGTGGTGTCATTCAACATCCTGGCAATGAATCTAATGAAAAATTCGACATTGTTCTTGGAATACTTTGCAAGTTGACTTCTATAGTGTGCAGTTTTCCACAATTCTTCAATAATGACAGAAATATAGTATCTGCTGTTAAACTTATCATAGAACTGCGACGAAGCCCCAGTCTTTTCAAGCATAACGTACAAATCCAACAACGAGTACAAGATATTGTTCTTCACCATTTCATTACTGGTGAAAATATCAGACAAGAAACCTGGGGTATTATTAGTTAAAGGTAATGATCCAATAAACAAGATTTTGATAATACTGGCCTTCATATGGGGATTACCAAGTATTTCCGGACATCTGATCAAGATCATAGTAAACTCAATGAAAAGGTTTAACTTATCGACATTATGGACTAATGGACAACCTCTGAAATTCGTGGAAAATTCCAAGTAGTTGAGTATGCCTTCAAGAAAGTACTCAGGGTAGAATCTCCAAGGCTCAGGGCATTTGGTTTTCAAAAAATCCTGGTCGTCTAATTCACTTACCCTACTAATTTGAAAAATAGGAATTTGTAATTTGGTTCCGGGATACAAGTGTTGTGGGTCCATGACTCTAGTCATAAACACAGTGGCCCCGATGATATAATCAAATATTTCATGCTGTAAATCTTGATTGTTGAATACAGCTTTGACGATATGTTTCTTTGAGTTTAATAAACTCAACTGTTGATTCAACCTTGGAAGTTGTTGTCTCAAAAAGCTGGACATATTTGGGTTTGTTCCGGGCGGGACTTCATTTCTTTCGATTGTAGTAATTCTTTCTGTGAGCTGAGTGATCTGCTTCTTCAATCTATCATATTTCGTTGAAATACCACCTACACCATAATTGAGGTAGGTGATAGCCAAAAAAAAGCAGTCTGAAATAAAATTGGGTTTTGCAACTTGTGAATCCTTATAGTGATCGGTGGATTCCTGTACCGATGCATTCACTCTTGACTCTTCTTTTAAATCAATGAGGATGGATGAACCTCCTATATAATTCATATCAATTTTGTCAATCTTACTGAAAGTGGGATAGTCCAAGAAAGGGGCACTCAATCTTATCAATATCACTGAAATGTTGAACATTATACCATCACTGGCAAGTTTAGTTGGATCAGCATGACTTCCAGTTCTCAAATGACTCACATTCACCAAATCTCCAAACCATTTCATCAAATCATTTCTGGATTCAGGTGACCCTCTGATGATCTTATTTATGATTTCAAAAAGAACATCCAAGACCACCTTATATTCCATCATTATGGAGTCATAAGTGGACGAAACCCGACTGTGGTTGGTAAAGTCAAAAGCAGCCCCAAAGTAGCTAATACCCACCTTGTCAATCAAAGGAGACAACCTCAACAACGGACCAAGTAGGGTTTTGTGCTCAAAGTCCAAGCCAATTTCGGCATTTGGAGGCTGAAACCCATTCACTTTGGAAAATATGGCTGCAACTGGCTTGATATCGATGATAGACTTGAACAAATACAAGTGTTTGTTATAAAGGGGATCATCAAGGTTAACCTTGTACAACAGGGAGCTGATAGCCGGCAACAAGAAGTTCAAAAGCTCTAGTAAGCCGTCCTGTTCGATACTAATATGGATAATATCACTCAAGAATCCCGACATATTGGAATCATAGATGAAAATCTGCACCAACGTCTCAAGATTGTTATCCAAAAACATATCACCCACTTGGAAACAGATGTAGCCGTAATTAAGAGAAAATTTCACAATCGAGGTCAAAATATCCTGTTTCTTCTCCAAGTTGTGTTCCTTTTTGGACAACTTATTTTTCAATCTTGAGGCTTCTGTGTAGATATGAAACAAGTACTCAATACTCGTTTTGAAGGGAGGTGGAATACTCCGTTCACTCAACACCTCCATGAACACCGAGTCCAAATCCAGCTCATTGACAGGTCTACCGGACTCCTTCAATTCCAGTGCCAAAGATTCGAGATACACCAGTCTTTCGGGGTCGAGCGACAACTTGAAAATATCCAACAACACGCCAGCAAGCCAGTCCCCCAACTCTTTCGCAGGATCTGCCGGCACTGACTTCACCACTGGAGCGGCTTTTTGTGCCACTGGAGCAGAGTTTTGTGGAACTGAAGTAGCTTGTGTAACAGCAGCGGCTTGTACAACTGATTTTGGTTTGTTTGAGTCTTCATTTAGTTTCAATTTTTTGGATTCGTTGGGACTGGAAATGGAAGAAGCCACACTAGTGCTACTTGTATTGCTGCTGGGCGTGGGTCTAGCATTGGACTGACTAGCAGCCAATTTCGCCAACCGTTTAGCACGAATCTTATGGGTTAGTAATGATTCAATCGCACGTCCGCAAAGGCATTGGGAGGCACAGTAAGGTGCCAAAGACCATAGGTGTGCATTAGTGTGTTTATGCACCGCCTTGAACCCCCCACCAACAAAAATTACTTACATCGTCGGAACTCATGTTTTAATGGCAAAATAAAAGGTGGATCAAAATTCTCAATAATTAATCTCAAACCAAATTTTTTTGTCAGTAAATCAATGGTAAATAAAGACCACAGGAAATGGAAAACATATCAGAGACGCTAAAGTCAGCGTTAACAAAGCCGAGAGAGAAGACGTTTCTTTTGCGACTTGAAACCAATTTGGTCACGCTTATAAACCAGATCGCTAAACACTCCAACAATGCTAACCACAAATCCAACAAATATTTGATCGAAAGCTATTTATTGACGAACTCGTACCTTCGGCTCTTGGCGCATCAGTTGTGCAAGTACCACGAGCTTCAGCACTGGAACACCAACACCTGTGATATTATGGTGAGCCCTATTGACGGCACTGACTATAACATGTTGCTCGAGCATATAAACAACGGCGTTAAGCCCAAGTTGTCAGAGTATTTGAACAGCATAGCGGTAGTGGATGTCGAGCCAGTGACGGCTCAAAATGCATTGTCAGTGCCGGTCAAATGTCCCGAGAAAGCGCCGAAGATCTTGAGGCCCAAGAAGATGTTGACGAGGCACGATAACGAGTCGGAGGCCAGTTTGAGACAGAGTGACAGCAGCAAAGAAGCATTGGATACCAGTGAAACGGAAACGGCGACCACCAGCACCGTTGAGAATGATATCCAGGACGATCGAGCAGCAAAGGAAGCATTGTACATGAAGATGAGACAGGAGATTTTTGACGGGGAACAGGATGACGAAGACGAATCGTATGACGACGATGAGGTGTATGGGTCTAGTTCCGAAGGAATGTTCATAAATGGAGGGCTACAAGGAGCGTACCCGCCATATCCTGTGATGCAGCCAGTGATGCAGCCAGTGATGGGGTCTATGGCCATGACAGCAGGAGTGTCACAGATGTACATTCCAATGGCCAACTATTACGGCAATGGCTACTATGTGTCTCCGTATAGCTATGGGATGTCTTTTGATGGAAACGTCAACCCGTATGTTGTCTATCCGAAGAAGAACTACAAGAACAAGAACCCGAAAATGAACACCAACAAAAACATAGACACAAGCCCGAACACCAGTACCAGTACCAACAAAAGCACCAACACAAGCACCAACACGAACGCCAACACGAACGCCAACACGAACGCCAACCAAAAAGCGTACACGGCCAAGTATAACCCAAACTACACCAACCACTACGCCAACTACTTCACCAAAAACAAGAATTTGCCCGGCTATAAAACCAACAATAACGACCAATTACCCAAACCCACCCCACCAGCTCACGACGACCACGATCATGTATTATAATAAACACCTCTAGGTTCCCCTGAATTCTCCGCAGGTCGTGCAATCAACCGATAAAGTCGACTAAAAACTTTAGTCCGAGCCAGTCGCTAATTTTTACAAAACACCATGTCAAAAGTTCAAGAAGACGATTTAGTTCCCGAAGCTGTTGAAGGCTACGTCATTGGCGAGAAGAAGACCATTGCTGAGTACACCCAATTGGACGCCGAGGATGAAAGTTTGGCCAAATGGAAGGCTTCTTTGGGGTTAAGTTCAGACGCCAACGCGTACCCTGTGAAAGCAGGAGACAAGAGGAAAGTAGTGATTGTTGAAATGGCATTGACATTCCCCGGTCAAAAGTTGGACCCCATTGTCATCAATTTGGAAGACACCGCTGGAAACACTTTAGATAAGGAAGTGAAGTTCACCATCAAAGAGAAAGCCGTCTATCAGTTAAGCATCAAGTTCAGAGTACAGCACGAAATTATCACCGGTTTAAAGTATTTACACTCCATAAAGAAGGCGGGAATTCGGGTGGAGAAAATGGAAGAGCCATTGGGTTCATATGCTCCAAGTACTACTGATAAGCCATTTTACGAGAGAACATTTGAAGAAGTGGAAGCCCCTTCGGGAATGTTGGCCAGAGGTGGATACTCTGCTGTTACCAAGTTCGTGGATGACGATAAGACCACGCATTTGAGTTTGCCATGGTCGTTCCAGATCACCAAGTAGGAATATACATTAAGAATTACCCGAATTAAAGAACCTGAATAAGAACAAGAAAAGAATTGAAGGAAGAAGTGAAGGAAGAATTGAAGGAAGAATTGAAGGAAGAATTGAAGTATTAAACATCTCCGTTTCCGTCAATGCCTGTTTTATCTATCACTGCGTTCCATCAATGCCCAGTTTCTCTATCACCGTGTTTACCCATCAATGATTGACTTCTATCACTGCACACTCTCGTCATTCTCTCCATCTGCTGGTACCTCTTTTCCTGCAACATTAATCTTGCACATATGGGAGATCGGGTCTCTTCTCCCGGACACAGAAGCAGTTGTATCCATTTGTCAGACCTGAATATCTTGGTCTCTATCTTCAACCGATGCATTTTTCGTTATAAAAACTGACCTCCAAAAACTGGACTTGGGGTCCATATATGTTAAAATAGTTATCAGTTCCAGTTCCTGATGCGGAGTCGGCTAGGTCAAAGCAAAGTTTCTCGAAACGTCGTAAGGCCCTGTGGTGCTAATGCTTGCTTTGTTACCTTATCAACGGACTGCATACAGGCAAAAAGTGCAAGCGGAGTATATCTGAGTGGGTGCAAGTGGGGCTGCAAGCGGAGTTGGCAGTTTCCTGGTTACAAGGGGATGCAATATGAGCGGCTTTATTGACAGCTCGCTACTTCCGGGATTTTCCAGCTCGGTTTGGGATATAGCTGGGGGCCCTGTTGCCTTGCGGAGCATTTGTGACTCTGGGGCCTTGATACACATAACTGGGAGCCCTCTGGGGGCCTGGTGCCATGAGTTTTGGCATTGGAGTTGGAGCGGATCTTGGTATGGGGTTTTGGGGCCGGGGTGATTTGAAACGGCCAAATGTCGGCTGCACACTCTTCCTCTTCTTGGCAAGTAGCTTCTTACGAGACTCTGCTATATCGGCCGGCTCTTGTTGTAATATAGTTTTGGCGGTGGTGATAGAAGACCCTTGGAATAACCGTAAATTCGTATTGGCCTCGTCCTCGAAATTAGTTTCTTCCACCAAATCATAGTCCATGGGATCAAGTTTAGTGCCTGATCCATACAAAAACGACTTGAGACCTTGCTTATACTTGGCATAAAATTTCCCCACGTGAAAGGTGTCATCGGGAAACTTGTCTTCGTTTCTGACAGCATACAATTTCTGAAGCGTCTGAGGATCAGAGAAGCACGTCTGATGTTTATCACAGCTACCAATTATCCCTTCAACGAACATTGACACTTTTGTGTATCCGGTACCCCAGCTATTTCCGGTAGCCCCGTCTACCACAGATGAGAGATAAAGCAAGTATTTGGCACGGGTGGTGGCCACATAAAAGCACCTTCTCTCTTCATTTATAGTTTCCGTTTGCGATAAGGCACTTCCTTCGTCCCCATCGGCAGTGTTGGTGCCTAGAGCAAACCTGGAGGGGAATAGCTTGTCAGATAATCCAGGAATGAAAACCACGGGCCATTCAAGCCCTTTAGACCCATGAATTGTCGATAATGCAACTTTGCCTTCTTCAGGTGCTTGCTCTTCTTTGGTCTCATCCACCAGTGTTTCGTAAAGACCTATTGATGCTATGAACTTGCTGACCAAGTTTCGGTCATCGGCTACAAGTTCGTCTTCATTTCCTCCAATATAAAGGCTCATATCATCATCTTGTGGCTCAAACATCACAAGTTGTGATTGAACTTCTTTGATATTTTCACTACAAGACTCTTCATCTTTGAACTGATCCGCGAGGCCTGACTCTTTGTATACATCTTCAAAGAACTGTTCCAACTGGTGCTGCTGAATGCTTTGCACTTTTGATCTGAACTTCTGTATGAACCGAAGATGGGAGTGAAGAAGTGGTTCTGATTTACTTGAGACAATAGAAGTGGTAGCTAGCATTTTCGAGACGTGCCCGGCCACATCCAGCTCCTCGTAATCACATTGGCTCAAGTAGTCATTGATCTTCTCCAAAGTCTTTTCTCCCACTCCCTTCTTTGGAAGTGTCAAAGTTCTTAAAAAAGCCATACGATCAAACCGATTGACAATGATCTTCAAATGGTCCAACATAGCCACCACCTCCGCCCTTTCCCAGAACGCTTTTCCTCTCACCATATGATAAGGAACTCTTTGTAAAAGTAACTCTTTTTCTACCACTCGAGTCTGGAACGCCGATCTCACCAAGATTGCAAAATCCAGGTACTTGAACCCGGAATTTGGAAGACTCTTCAAGTAGACAATGTTGTAAGCTATCCACTTGGCTTCGTGTACCACCGAATCTAGGGTTTTATGTACAGGTTTGAAAGATATCAGGTGCTGGGACTTTAGGTCTTTTTGCACTCGGTTGTGCTGCTGCTTCATTATTGTCTCTGATATCAGAAGAATGTCTTTTGTTGACCTATAGTTCTCGTTCAAAGATATTCTTTGAAACGTCAAATGAAGCTTCTGCTTGTAGAACTCCTCCATCTTTTCGAAGTTAATCACCTGAGCTTCTCTGAACGCATATATACTTTGATCAGGGTCCCCTACAATAGTGACATTGTGCTGTAGTTGGAGGTTTTCAGGATGGCCCCGGGCAAACTCGTACATGAGCTGCAATTGAAGCTCATTGGTGTCTTGGAACTCATCCACTAACACGTGTTGCACAAAGTTTAGCACCGGCTTCTTTCTGATCAACCACCAGCACTGCAATAAACAGTCATCAAAATCAAACAAAAACTCCCTTTGTAGCCTGTTTTGGTACTTCTGGTATACAATCAACACAGCTCTATTATATCCACTGGTCTTTTCATAGTCTGCTACCGTAATGCCTAAAGATTTAAGTTTGGAAATTTGCTTTTTAAAGGTTTTGGGGTTATACCCATGGTACTTTTCACTGCCTGGTTTCTGGGTCTTGAAATCGGCCATTTCCTCTTCGGGGAGGTCGTCCATAAGCGCCACCTCTGAATCAGACAATTCCTTAAGCAGATCTTTCATAACTTCAGTGCTATCACGCTCATCTGCGATAGTGAAATTATTCATTCCCATTTTGGACCCGTATCTCCTGATTATTCTATAGCATATACTGTGAAAAGTGCCTATTAAAAGCTTTGAGATGTCGACTCCAGATCCCTTGAGCATCGGCTCGAGTCTTTCGACCATTTCTTTGGCGGCTTTCTTGGTGAAAGTGGTGACAATCAAGTTTTGTGGTGGAATATTTGCAACTAAAATCAAATACGCTACACGCGTAATCAATACGGTTGTTTTGCCGGTTCCTGGCCCCGCTATGATCTGGAGACGCCCATTGCACGGCAGGGTGACCGCCTCCCGCTGCCGTTCGTTCAACTGGCCCAACAAGTTCTCCATATTATGTGTATCACAAGTGCACCTTCTTGTAGTGTTATTTTGAAACCGCGATTTCTTAATCCTTTTTATGTATGACATCTATTCTGCTGTACTTTGTGATATTGGCAGCAGTGTGTCACGTGCTAGCGCTACAGAACTGGCCCACGCTCTCGTTTGAAGCTCAGGTGACTATAAGGTCCCAGAGAGATGTGTCATATCCCGTTCCCATTGACCAAGACACCAGTTACGGCGTCAGTTTGGCATCTTTGGTATTTGATAAATATGGCTATACTGCCAGCGCCCTGCAATACATAGCGACGCTTTTTGATGTGGGGGTAAGGACCGTGGTGATAGACTTGTATTACAACAACTTCACGTCGGTGTGGCAGCTCTGCCCTGCTCCGTATCCCTTAAATGGTACACTTAATGCATCAGCGGAACAAACAGTTAGTTGGAACCACAAACTGTATGATTGCCAACCGGATTTTACGATTGATACGATTATGAACGAATTGGATGATTACTTGGGGACAACGGATACAAATATGGACGCTAATTATATCCAGGTGTTGTATCGACTACGGAAGTTTGATTACCCTATTGTGCTGCGAAACAGTACCTCTAATTTGAACTCCATATACCAGAGCAAGAACAATCCGTTTGCAGGTTATGGGAATGGCAGTTTGAGTGATACAGTGGCCAGTTTGGGGACTTCGTTGTTCACCCCTAGCAACCTAGACTCATTCAGGTCTTCAAGGCAAGCTACATCAGCAGCCCGGACCTTTTATAACCAGTCCGACGAAACGTTCCCGTCTTTGGACACTTTTATCTTCACGATGTTGAAAAGGGCTTCTGTTGCGGTAATCTATGATGAAGTGACTGATTCTGGTCTTTACAGTTATACGTCCAGTGATCGAGACACTATATTCATTGACAACGAGACCATGAATCTAACTATTCTCACGTTGGATAATCGAACCGTGGTGGACCAGTGCCTCAATGGGTTCTACAATACTAGTGGAATCACCCCCCAAGAGAATTTCTCGACCTTTGCCCTAGACAGTCACTATCGGTTTATTAGTGACTCCGACGAAAACCCCTTGGATGAAAAAACGTTCAAGGCAATGGTGGTATGTGGATTTTCCCCCATATTGAACAGCACCCAGTACACACTAAACGATACCAAGTCGGATTTCGTAGGAGATATAGTGGACTATTTTGTTCCGTATTCCCTATGGTCGTGGTCCAAGACCCTGTTAAATATAGCAGAAGGCCGGGATAATTTCACCGACTACGAAGAGACCCACCTGAATGACGATGACGGTGACAGAACCCAAAGAGCTTACAAGTGCGTACATGTCACAAAAGACGGGTGGGATGTGGGGAATTGTTATGATAAGCGTCCGTATGTTTGTCAGAAACAAGACCAGCCGTTTGACTGGGTGGTGCAAGAAAACCGCAAACTGTACTTTGACGCATACAAGAAGTCCAGTTGCCCAGATGGGTACATTTTTGGGTTGCCTAAACTGAGTGTGGAGATGGTATCGATGATGCAAGAAATAAGCCTGTCAGGAGAAGAGCTTCCTGTGTGGGTAGACGTCAATGATATTACTGTGACCAATTGTTTTGTCACAGGTGGTCCTTACGCCGATTGTCCATACCAGAAGACTGTCAGTACGCGGGCATTGGCAAGGATGATTGCCCCATCGTTTGTGGTAGCAATAGTGGTGATGACGCTAATATTCTTGGAAAAGGTGGTTAGAGTGAACCCTATCCAAAGCAATAGAAAGAGGTACTGGAAAAAGAAAATTAACGAGTTCAATAAAGAGAACGACCACGAAGGTGTTCCCTCATGATTCGAGGACTATATGATACCAGCAGCAATATATAAGAGTGTGTATGATATCAGGAATAATATAAGGTGTCAAAATTTCGCATCATGAACAAATTTGAAGGCAACAGAAAAAACTAATTACCAACATGAGTGATCAGAACTGGAGAAACTTACAAAACGAATTGAGAAAAAGAGCCGCTGCTGCCAACTACGGAGGCAACAAAGGTGGCCCCAGATCCCCCTTTGCTTTATTCACAGGGGTTGGTGGATTAATCCTTTTAGGAGGTGTGGGAATGTTTGCCCAAAATGCTTTATTTAATGTGGACGGTGGTCAAAGAGCCATTGTGTATTCTCGTGTCAATGGGGTACAAAGCAAAATCTATCCCGAGGGAACACATCTCATCTTGCCGTGGTTCCAAAGACCAGTGGTGTATGATGTTAGGGCCAAACCCAGAAATGTTGCCTCGTTAACCGGTACTAAGGATTTACAAATGGTCAATATCACCTGTAGAGTGTTGTTTAGACCGGATGTTCTTGAGTTGCCCAACCTCTACCGGACCTTGGGTACTGATTATGATGAGAAGGTGTTGCCTTCGATTGTGAATGAAGTGTTGAAGTCGGTGGTTGCTCAATTTAACGCATCTCAATTAATCACCCAAAGAGAAAAGGTTTCCAGATTGGTGAAAGAGAACTTGGTTCGTCGTGCTAAGAAGTTCAACATCTTGTTGGATGATGTGTCTTTGACGTTTATGACTTTCTCCCCCGAATTCAGTACTGCAGTTGAAGCCAAACAAATTGCCCAACAAGACGCTCAAAGAGCTGCTTTCGTGGTGGACAAGGCCATCCAAGAAAAGCAACAGTTGGTGGTGAAAGCCACTGGTGAAGCCAAGTCTGCTGAGTTGATTGGTGAGGCCATCAAGAAGTCCAAAGATTACGTTGAGTTGAAGAGATTAGACACTGCCCGAGAAATTGCCAGTATTTTGGCTAAATCCCCCAATAAAATCATGTTGGACAACGACACCTTGTTGTTGAACACCGTCACCGACAACCGTTAGAATCCGTTGTTATGTATGTAAATAGTCAAAACCCGTGTTAATACAATTCAAATTAAAACAACTTATATTTCATAGTTTAAAATGCAGTCCATAACGGTTTATATAGAGGAATTAAAAGATCGAGTTGACAATATCACTACCAATAGTGGCACCTGCCCCGAAAATGGCAGCATTACCAAGCTTACTACCGAATTTCCTTAAATGGGGATGATCCAGACCTTGCAGACCAGATTGCTGTTCAACCACCATTTGCTGTTGAGGAGCCGATCCCGATCCCTGGTAATATTGTGCTGGTGGGTATGGTTGTTGGGCGTACGGTTGGGGAGATTGGGGGCCGTAGGATGGGGTGTTTTGCTGTAGTTGGTATTGGTATGGTTGCATCTGTTGTGGAGGTGATGGGTATGAATAACTGGCTTGTTTGGCGGGTTTGTACTCCTGTTTTTCCGATGGGGATTCGTAGCTGGGAGCAGGTGTATATCCCGGTCTATACTCCTGTTTCTCTGACACGGGAGCTGGTGCATTATTCCATGCAGACTCGTTCATGGAACTGACATAATTCGATGGGAACACTCCGATCTTCTGGGGCTCGCTCTGGCGGTACCCCTTCCACCAATCTTCCGATAAGTGCTCCATGATGGCAATCTTTTCGTCTTTCTTGAACGATAGGTCATCTGATTCCTGGGCCTGGTAGTCAAACAGGGCTTTACAGTACCCTAAAGGTTTGGGTCCAGATGGCCTTGGCTTTGCGGGAACGGATGGCGAGATCCGGGTTTGTTGGAGCGTGTTTGCCAAATTCTCCACCGGAGCCGATGGCTGTGAAGGGGTTGAGTCGGATAATAGTTTCTCTACTCCCCAAGGCTGCATTTCTTTTTGGTATTTTTGGGGAAGCGAAGCCACAAGCTTATCGTACAACCCGTCTGTGATGACTTCCGAGTCATGGAGGAACTCCAATTCCGTTCTGATGGTGGTAAGTGATCTGTTAATTAAAGGACCTGACATAAGAAGATATATACAGAAGTAGGCGAAGTGGATTTGACGTTTGACGTGAGTATTGACATCCCGAAAAGACAGAACCCTTGATTATCGGGATTCGAACACATTTAGCCATACCCAAACCAAGGAAACTATAAAAATCACCGCAACGGTTCGAGGCGGTCTACGCCTTCTGCCAATTCAATCAATGGGCTGTTGAACGCCCCGATGTTCTGCGGAACCACAAGCATTGGTTTCCGGGGCCATAGTTTGTACACCCTGATTGCAGCATCGTTGCAGCCAACGCATATAGTGGTGCTATCGGGCGATAAAGCGGCCCCGAATATCTGTAAGTCCGGCAAGCCGACCACTTTGCTCACCACAGCCATGCTGGGGTAGGTATAGACCGTCAAAGCACTTTCATTGTTGCCGAATCCGTAGGTTACAACGAGTTCCCTATACGATTTGGACCAGAACACCGAAGTGATCTGGGAGCCGGTGAAAAACGACTTGACAAGCGTGCCGGACTTGGTGTGCCAGAATCGGATGTGTCTGTCTCTCAATCCACCCCCTGTAGCCAATAAAGAGGTGGCCCAAGGACAAAATGCAAGGGCTTTGACTGCACTGGTGTGGGGAAGTATATATTGGAGCTTTGGAGCGGTTAGGTCGGCAATGTTCCACACAGTGACGGTATTGTCATTACTTCCAAACGCCACTTGTGTCTCGCTGGCATTGAGAGCAAGTCCTGTTATGTTAGTAGCTTTTTCAAGTGTTAAATATCTTCAAATCACATACCACAGACCACCTGCTTATGACACAGGAAAGTGTACAACCGCTTCAAGAACCGCTTGCCCTGCTTGCGAATCACTTCCAACAAGAAAACTGTGCCCTTCTTATTACTGACAAAGAACATATGTTCACTTTTGAACCACACTGCCGCATGGATGCTTTCACCATCTCCAGTGTAATCGGCTATCACCCGGTTGGCAGATTGGGAAACCAAGAGAACCTTTCCTGTCTGGGTTCCAATGACGATGTAGTCATTATGAGAACTGGAAACACAGCTAATACCGTCATATTCATCCAAAATAATTGGCTGCGCTGAAACTCCTCCCATCTTCCAGGTGAAAGCCAACGCACCCAACCCAATTGCAATCAGATTGGACCTGTGGCACCAACTAATCAAGTTGAAGTAGTAGTCTCTTGCCAAGCCAGATGCTTGTGCCACATCTAGAATCACGAGATCCTTGTAAGGCTTTTGAGATTTGCTCACTTGTTTCTTTGGCTGCAAATTCTCAGGTTTTGGTCCATTCAACACTTTGGCAATATCTTTGGATGTTCTTTTTGATTTCTTGATTTTCCACCCATTGTTTTCTTTCAAAAGGCTATGGGTCCTGAAACTGAACAGCCGGGCGGCGCTCAGAATACCAAGGGCCCCGGCTAACAGGGTGTGGTGATTTGTTGATTCTGGAACATTTAATGAAGCCGATGCAGTCACAGTGGCAGACCACCCCGAACTATTTTCCATAGCGACGCCCGACTCGTATCCACTCCTGTCAATTGTAAATGGCAGCAGATCTCTCAAAGAGACTGCAAAAGAAGAGCCTTCTCCCGTCGTTGTAGCCGGAGAGCTACCCAGAACACGGGGATTATTTGGAGGTAAGCAATGGTGTAAATCAGGCAAGAAACGCCTATCATCAGCCAAATGGGTAACGTGGCTGTGGGGAGGCGTTACCTGGATCATAGCAACTGAATTTAGCAAGATAAGTACGGTGCTGCAAAACACCCAATTTTTGTAAAACAATAAAATCAAACAAAAGTATAAAAACACAAGCACAAGCAACAAAACACAAACACAGCACTAAAACACAAGCCCAGTACATATAGCCACTCAAACACAAATTCAAGCCTCGTCACAGATAACTCAGAAAATACACACAAAAGCAGCTCATCGATTATTGCAGCCAGATCTGCGAAACGCATCTTGAAATATCATCCAATGTTATTTACACGTCTGACGCTTTTATGGTCGGTGCTAGTGGCCATGTGCGGCACCATACACCACATGGTATCTCTAAAAGTCAAGGATCCCTTCATTGACGAGATATTCCATTTGAATCAGTGTTATACGTATTGCAAGTACAATTTCGACGTTTGGGATGATAAGATCACCACCCCACCCGGCCCCTACCTTCTTGGCTTCCTCTACGCCCGAGCCATTGAAATAGTCACTTCTGTGCCATTGCTAACCGTGTGCGGTAACCACGATGTGCTCAGATCTGTGAATCTAGTGGGGGGTTTGGTTGTGCTTCCGATGATTCTTTCAAAATTCAAGAAAACAGAACACCAGTTTTGGAACGTCAACGTTGTGTCAATGCCGTTGCTATTCACATACTACTTCTTGTTTTACACGGATGTGTGGTCGTTGGTGCTTATAATTGGGGCATTGGTGCCTATAATGAACAATACCAAATCGGATCTCCGCCATACCTCCATAAGTGGATTACTAGGCTTTTTGAGTTTTTGGTTCCGTCAGACCAACATCATCTGGATAGCGTTCATCGCTGCCGTATTTATTGACACCAAGACTGTCACACACACCAGATATATCTCAGACTACGTGAAAAAATGTTTTGGTAGCATAGGGTCTCTTGTGCCTTTGGCCATCGACTTTGTACTATTTGGCATTTTTCTCAAGTTGAATGGCGGAATTACGTTTGGTGATAAGGACAATCATAAAGTGCAGGTCCACTTGGTACAAGTGTTCTATTGTTTCATGTTCACTAACTTATTTACGGTGCCTAGCTGGTTTTCTTTGAATAAGATGTACCGTTACGTCAAATTTGCTTTTGGTGAAAATAAGTTGTTCATTTTCAATATTGCAGCAACAGTGTTATCGGGTGTTGCCATTCAGCTTGTTATTGAAAAGTTCACCATTGTTCATCCGTTCCTTCTTGCTGATAACAGGCATTATACTTTCTATTTATGGAGACGAGTCCTAAGCCATCCATGGGCCAAATACTTTATGGTTCCGGTATACCATTTCTGTACCTGGAACATCTACGACAGTTTCAATCACAGCAAGGGAAACAAATTGGCTCCCATGTCGATACTTGCATATTTCATGGCAATTATACTTACGGTTGTGCCATCACCACTTTTCGAACCAAGATACTACATTGTGCCTTTAATTGTGTTTAGGTTATTCACAGCACCAGAGGACCACGCCGAGGCCAGAAACGTTTTGGAGTTCATATACTTGAACACTATAAATGCCCTATTTTTTGTGGTATTTTTTACCTATGAGTTTGCATGGAAATCTGAGTCTAGTGTACAGCGGATAATTTGGTAACTAGAGTTTAACATCGTCCAAACTGGCCTCTCCTTCCATGGCGGAGACAGACCCTAAATCCTTGGAGATTTCCTCCGTGTCCTGGGATTCCTTGTTGTTGATTTCTTTGGGGACCTTGGATTCTTTGGCTTCTTTCCTGGCGTCCTTTGGCTGTTCCAAATCAAGCGGATGAACCAAGTCCAAGTTTGCGTTGATGAAATTGTCAATTGAATTGTCATTGAAATTCTTCACATTTAGAATAGAATCTGGGTTCAGTTTTAAGTCTTTAATGTATGCCTTCATGTCGTCATCAAGATCTTTCTTATTGAGCGAGTCAATCCACTTGGAGATACATCGTCTTTTCAACACCGTCAAGTAGCTGGTTTCCATGCCTGTTTCTTTGTCTACGTACACAAATTCACCCTCTTTACCAATCATCAAATCGCCGTAATTATTCTTTTCTGGGGTCTTAATTTCCCAATTACCAATCTCAAGATCATTGGCAAAGATCAACAAGAAATCGCCAAAGTTGTCGGCCACCAAGAACTTGGTGTCAAACTCTCTACCAAACAAGATTATCTGACCCCATTTCCCTTCTCCAGTTATGGGAGGTGACAAATCAACACCAATGCAATTTCCAACCTCGTCTGTGATCACAGGTATCCATAACGGATGGGCAAATATCGGATGAATACACCCAGGAGGTATAGACCGCTGTGATGGGTAACTGACCACTCCCGGCGTATGTACCCTCTCGGAAGGCACTTTTGTGACGGTGGTGCCGAGATCACTTTCGTGGTCAATCGACCTTAAAGATCCGTTGCTCGAATCAGGATTGACATCGGTTATCAAGTCCACCGACGAGTTGGAAAACCTGTAGTTGTTTATTCTAGGTAGACTCTTGACCTTGTCGGAGTTATTCAACTGGGAAATTTCCGATGTGAGCTTCTTTGACACTTTTCTCCAGTGTTCGGTCATGACAGAAATCTGATCCAACGACATCAATTTCAAGCCAAAGAACAACCCTCCCACCTTATTGAAGTCGTCATAGTATTGACCGTCCGTAAGTTTGTAAAATTCCACCAAACATTGGGGAAATCGGATATTTAAATCTTTCTGGAAATCATTCAAATCATCATCAGTACATGCCTTTTGCAATGAGCTGTTCAAATCAGGGGAGTAGGTGTGTAACCAATTCTTGATATGTCTCCATGCCAACCTGACTTCATGGACCCCGTTGTCCTTGGACTTTTCAAAATTCAAGTCTTCTTCATAATCATCATTGCCGTCATTGTGATGTGATAAGAGATTAGCTTCTGTGTCTGTTTTTGGCTTGTTGATTCTGTTGAACGACTTTCTGGAGTCGAATTCCGAATACTTGTCATTCGTGCTCAACGAGTACACGAACTCCTGTAGCGTCTTGCCAAACTTCATGGGTGTGGTAAAATAAACAAATGTGTAGCACTTGGTTCAAATCAGTTACGCGACTTTTTAAGGTTAATTTTGCCGAATTGAATTACATGCAAGTAGAGACGACGCTGCTAGGCACTAGGGCGTTATTCTACGTGATTGTACAAGAAGAGGACTATCCACCGGGCATGAAGTATCGTACTTATGGACAAAGTACCAAACGATAAACCGGGGGTGATATTTAATCTGGGAGAATCAATTCAACCAGTCCACTCAAAACAAGCAGACCTGTTGAAGGGATGGAAACAAAAAGTAGCAACTCTGGGCCATAAAACAAAAACTAGCGCATATGAAGCAAACTATAGCTATTGTTAGAGACTAACAATCAGTTCACCTCTGTATGAAAAAGGGGCATTTTGAGGCCCTATCCCCAGACATTGTACTGCTTCAGAACGAAACAGCACGTCTGTGGACGCTACCAGAGGCGGCACGGACCACAAAACTGGAGTTATCTTTTTGATTTTGGCGACAATCCGTGGTAATCAAATTAATGAAGAGAAGAAATAGATTTTTTTCTCACTTTACCCTGGCGATGGACGAGGTCGTGCGTTCACCATTTAAGTTTTCAGTTCAAGGTATTCAAAGGTATAACAATATTTTATATTATGTCATGGAATTTATAAGATACAAATATACAAGAAAACATATACCTGTTTTCAGACATTAAATGAAGTTTGATGCCTTTCAATTTAACCACTTATTATATTTATATGAATTAGTTAATCAGCTTATATAATTTAATTTACCAATTTTGAGCAGCAGCTTCTTCAGCAGCTGGGTTGGCACCAGAGTCAGCCCAGTCAACTTCTTCAGTTTCAGCCCATTCACCTTCACCGTCAACAGCTGGTTGTTCTTCGGATTCTTCTGGCTTAGATTCTTCCAAAGTAGTTTGTTCAATTTCTTCAGGATCTCTGTAGAAGTATAAATCTGGCATAACAGACCATTCAGTAACTCTGTCTGGGATAACACCTCTTAATCTTAAGACTTCTCTGGAGAGTAACCACCAGATTAAACCAATGGAGTGTTTACCTTTGTTATTACATGGAATAGCAACATCAACGTATTCAGATGGAGAGTCCATATCAGTTAAAGCAATAACTGGAATGTTAACATAAGAAGATTCCTTGATAGCTTGAGAATCGGTTCTTGGGTCGGTAACAATGACTAATCTTGGTTCTTTGAAAGAACGGGTGATATAATTGGTGAAGTTACCTGGGGTGAATCTACCGGCAATTGGAGTAGCACCAGTGTGGGCAGCGAATTTCAAGACAGCTCTTTGACCGAAAGTTCTGGTAGCACAAACAGCGACATCAGAAGCGGTTGGAACGGCAGCGATGATTCTGGCAGCTAAGACGATCTTTTCCCAAGTCTTGTTGATGTTAATAACATTGACACCATCTGGTCTGGTTTTGTAAACGTATTGTTTGTTGTGAACCTAAAATTGTTAGTATACGTGGTTTTGTGGCAATACCTGCACTATTCGAATGACATTGATGGCTCTTGACATGCACAGTTCTTTGAGGGGGACTTTCATGGTAATGGATACAAGATCTCAAAAATTTTCACATCATTCGGTACAAGATTTGACGGGTCGAGTGTACATACTTGAACGTTTTTGGCACCTAAGTGGACGTTAGCAGCTAACAATAATTTAGCGTCGTCAGCAGTTAAGTCAAATGAAGCTGGTAAAGACATGGTGGATATGTAGTATAATCTTCTTTGAACAATCTAGTAATTTTTTTGAAAATTTTTAATGAGAAAGTGAAAAAATGGATTCGGGCCACGCCTGCATGGAAGCAGCACAGTAGCATTTTTCTCACATAGTTAGTTTTTTGGCCGCGTAGTGTGAGAATTGGCACACCCACGAACAGTCCTGCGATCACATGATGAAAAATGAAAAGGGGCCCGAGCCCTAACGAACCTCTTCAATTTAGGGCCCCCTAAAATTGATATATTTGGACGCGAGAAGGATGGAATGGAGACGGGTCAGTAGAGGACACGGATGGTAGCACACGCCAGCGGTTTTTACTCATAGTTAGCCATTATCTGTGCTTTGGTAGCTGCAAAAGTGAAAATGGCTTACAAGACAGAAAGACGTATAGAGCTCGGCCTAAAGGCGGGAGACAGTTCCAGGTACTTACATGGTAGCTGTGATAAACCCCTTGCAGCTGTTTTCTCCTTCTTTTTCAATCACAGTCGTTTGAGATGATGCAACCAGTTTCCTAATTGAGATCGCACTTATTCCGTTTTTAACGGCTTTGATAAAGGGGGGCTAAAACTGTCACAACATGTGTATGAACATACCGGCCCACGGGGCTGTACCACAACAGAAGATATTGGGCCACACAGAATCAGCACAATCATTTTCAGAGTCAAAGATTGAATCTAATAAAGAGAAATTGAACATCATCAGAACAACTGAATTACCATACCCAGTAACTCATACCACCAAAAGACTGACCATAGCACTGGCCAGAGCAAAAGTTATCATTTCAGTATTCGTATCAATTCTAATATTACGTAATCTATACTTAGCATTATAATAAACATCAGAAAGCCAAAACCAACCGTGTATGGTTTACATGATCGTGGTGTACATTAAAACTCTAAAGCTCTTGTGGCCGCGGGTTATCTCCTCATCCCCCTCGAAGCTCTTATGACTGCCTTCTCATCATTCTCCTCTCAAAGCTCTTATGACTGCAGGCCTTCTCATCATATATTTGGTCCACTTATAGACCTCAGGGAATTCTGTTTTCAAATTTATGCCAATTCTGTCCACGACATTGTTCCATGGCACAAACGACAAGTCAGCTATGGTGGCCCTGTCACCCACCAACCACACGGGGTAATCGAAGTACCTCGATTGAGATAATGGGGTGGTTCCCGCAGAGTAAGCAGCAGCGTTTTCCACATCCAAATCCATGATCAAAGCTTCTCTTCTTTCGGCCAATGCCATCTCTATCACACCATAAACTCTCCTCACCTCATCAGTATAACGTTCAACCGCACTGGGAACAGGCGAGGTGTGGAAATATCGAAAGTGCAATGCTTGTCCAATCATAGGAGCATGACCACTGGTTTGGAAGAATACCCATGAATTAATTTGGGACTGTTCCACCAAGTTGTTGGACCACAACTTACACTCTCCGTTCTCGTTCAAATACTTTGAAACCAAGTACAAGATGACGGCCCCACTTTCCCAAATAGACGTATTATCATTATTATGGTCTATCAAAGCGGGAACTCGAGCATTGGGGTTGATGGTGACAAATTCAGGGGCTCTCTGTTCCCGGTTGTTGAAATCCAAGAAGATTGTGTTGTAATTCAAGTTCAATTCACTCAATATGATGGCCACTTTGAACCCATTGGGGGCTGATCGATGACTAAATAACGTGTATCCCTCGGCTGGCTGGTTTTGAAAAAAATGGGAGATTCTGGATATTTGAGTCTGGTCGTTGGTCTCGTTGGTCAATTGTTGTTGTAACAAACTCAAGTTCGACTCGTTCTGCTGTGGATCGCCAAGTTGAACGTTTTTCAACCCAGCAGATAAGTTGGACATGGTGGAGGGGTTCTCCGATGCAAATTGATTGTCCATAATTGTGGTAAATATGGAGATAGAAAAAGGCTAAAGATTGAGTATCAAACTGGTTGTATACAGGCAACCTTTCAACAATTCAAAGTTGCAATTAATCAAATGTATTATCAATAGTTATTGGTTTCCACCTGACGTTCTTCTTACAAGAAAAAAATTCAAAGGTCAAATAATATCCGCACATGGAGTAGCGAAATGGTGTAATTTCGCCGTAAATTTGCGAGACAACTGGCGCCATTGGACCCTAATCCACACTTGAGCAACTGTCATCATATTGGAAACTATATACTAATACCCCCGATGCATTTAAATATAATACAAATAATAAACTATGAAATTACCATCAACCCTTCACATCTATTAATTAGTGTTTGTTCTTGTTCTTGTTCTATCTTACATGGTGTTCTGTTTCAATGGGTTGTATGGCCTCGGTGGTACTTCAACCCGTTCAAATTCTTGTATCTTTTGCCGCAAACTTCACATCTGTACGGCTTATCTTTCTCTAATGCGGCACCATCCAAGTATGGCGTATTACTCTCAGGATCAATAACTGAAATAGACCCATCTGGATTCTCTTTGAGTGTTTGGTTCTGATGTCCATGTAGCCTGTGATATTTCAAACCGTTTTGGTTCTTGTAGTTCTTGTCACACCCAATCACAGGGCATTTGAATGGCTTATCTTCGTTGTTCTCCATTACATATAAATGTCTGGCAGGATCATCAATGTACATTAAATCATCTTCATCCATTGGTGACCCGGCCCCATTATCAGACGGTGTTTGGGAGAACTGATTGGGTGTTTGTGGGGTGTGTTGTTGCAAATTACTACTGCCGTTGTTTTGACTTTGTTGAGTCTGGTGTTGGTGGTGGTGAGACTCTTTGGGAGAATGGTGTTGTGGGTGCATCTGCTGTGGCGAATGTTGCTGCTGTTGTTGCTGATGGTGTAGCTGTTGTTGTTGTTGTAATTGTTGTTGTTGCTGCTGCTGTTGTAATTGCTGTTGTTGCTGTTGCTGTTGTTGCTGCAAATGGGGGTTGTTGTTCAAAAACACATCCGTGGTGGAAACAGTTTCCAAGATATTATGGATATTGTTCATGGTCCTGTTTCTGTTGACGTTGATGTAATGTGAATTGTCGGTGGGGGGGCTCATATTGATATGTGCTTCTTCATAATGTCTTAAAAGGTCATGCAATGTTGGTAATAACTGGCCACAACAACTGTAATCTTTACAGTAGTCAGCTTCTAGGTTGGGCAAATAAGACGTCTGGGGTGGTGATATGGCCATGGAATTATTCTGGTAGTTATTCTGCACATGACTGTTATTATTGCTGACACTATTATTCCCACCAAATCTGAATGAGCCTCGTCTAGGATTCATAATATTCAAATGGTTGGAATTATTATGGTGGGTGTTACTGCCAGTATTGGGCATCTGGAATTGGTACTGGTTGTTCTGGTTGGTAAGCATCATCACTTCATCTTTGAGCCAAGACCCTATTGTAATAGAACCCCAACTGACCCCTCCTATACCTTGAGAATGGGCCAAACTCTCTCTTCTGAACCTCGAGTTGTTGAATATAGAACCCCTCTGGTATGAAATATCAATCGGCTGGGTGTTGTCCGAATTACCGGACCCTGTATTCTGTCCACTGGAAGGTATGTTGATAGATGGCGTGCCTGAACTACCGGCGTTAGAGTTGTCAAATATCTTGGTATTAAACATGATGGCAAATGACAACGAAACTTTCAACGACCCCGATTGTGAGCACGAATGGTAGTAAAGGTAAGTTAGACTCCTGTGTGATTAAATGGGTCTAAACGGATGATGGTAAAGGTTGTAGTGTATTGCTCACAAAGGCAAATGTGATTTATGACAAATGATCCAGTTGTAAGCTATTACCACCAAAAAAAACGGGATTTTCCAACGGATTTCCACGGGCTGGTATATAAATAACGGAAGATAACTGGTCTTCAGTATAGGCTTGCACAAGCACCGGTTAAATCACTTTATTTGATAAAGTGATACCCTTATTGGAATTTGTAAAAATATATTTTTTTAGCACAAAGAAATTAAGGATATTCTCAGGTTTCTAATTGGCACACGAAACTTGCAGGATGCCAACGGTTTGCAGTATATGACACCAAAAAAGACCTTGAAGTTGTGGGACGATGAAAGTAATGGCAGAACTGGGAAACGAGTTCAGGATATTGTCAGTGTGATGCTGAAGGATTTCAAGATAGCAAATTAAATTTAAACAATAGCCAATAAGCTTTCAAGTGAAATTTCCAGTATCAGATATAGAATTGATGGGACAACCTTGGAGCCGATATCGTATGGATTAGTGGTAATTGAACTCACTGTGGTATTCTTCTTTGGGCTAGTAAACGTCGGCTTGAGGCAACTAGTTTAAATTCGGGATATATCTTGCGCCAGATGTGAAATTTTATTTAGCCGGGCCTTGAATGGATGTTCCGGTATGCACCACTAAAATCTATTTGAAAGCAGATACGAGAAATTCTTAAGGGTTTATAAGCACAAAACTACCTACTCTGTTACGTATAAGATACAATAAGTGGTTGACCTGGCGTTTGACGATACAATAGTGTTTTGGAGGTGTCGTGTCGTCACTGAAAAATCCAACGGAATCTTTCGCCAAATGCACACCCACCGCTCATTACTTCCACTGTATACCGAAAAAGAAATTCAAAGCGCTATACCATTGTAGGGTATGGCCGAAGGGATCTTGGCACCTAAACAGGGGTCGAATTGGTGGTGAGTGACGTTATCACCGGCAGGGGATGACGTGGTGTTGAAAGTACCGTAAGAACAGTAGAGAAGGAACGGGCTCGTCCGTGGTGCTTGGTGGCACTGGCGATCTTAGTACTGTATGGGGTGCAGGGTGTGCTGAGACATAAATGGGCAAGCACGACGTTTTTAGTATCGGCACCAGCTGCAGAAGCAGAAGGTCTAGGTCCTTGCTAGAAGGTGGATTGAGAGGAGGTCTCTTGAGACTGGTATGGTAAGTTGAAATGTCGAGGAATTCAGTTGAGGTCACGGGATATATTGTGTATTACGTCACGAGACACTATATTTTTCAAACAGTGGTAACCATGAGCTGACATTGGTCTATTCAATTCAGATCCCTTCATCGATACTAGAGAAATACTTCGAAAGGGTATATTAACGAAAACTCTCTAGAGTGCTGACATATATTGGTACTCATCTCTCTCGCATTACTTATAGAACAGCTTATAAAACCAGCTTAAGCCGCATGCCAGAGCCATAATGTTTCTGGTGCTTCCTTCTGCCCTTCCAGTTCTGGTGCCCACCTGATGGCTTGAGAAATGGCCAAACCGAAAAGAGTATCTGTATGATGATAGGGTGATGTTTGTAACTGAAAGCTCTTGATTTCATAGGAGCCTGTCTTCTCGATCTTTCGGAAGGTTGACTTGTTTCCAAGATCCGATTAGAAAACAATAGCGTTGTGTCTGCCAACATACACACCGTGATTCCCAATACAGAGTCGAACACTTTCTTTTATTTTTTTGGAGTCTTCGGGGTTTCTTACCAGAATTCAAAACCCGGTTGAACGATACCAGTCTTTCCTTTCTCTTTTTTCCCTCCCTGATTTTTGCCTTCCCCTATTCTCTCCCCATTTTTAGGAGTTTGCATTCTGTCTACGCTCAGATCATTACCCAAACCGATGGCTCACAAGACTTAAAAAAGGTTGCACATAGGTCAGAAAGTCAACCAAACCGCCATATCACACCACCCATCTGGCAAACTGCATTACCATATTACCAAATTCACGATTTCCGTCACTTCCAGCGAAAAGAGGTACTGGTAACTGTTTCTTTTGCTCTGAAAATTCAACCCAACTTTTTTCTTTGCATGGCCCACTTGGGTTGCAAAAATCATAGAAAAACCGTTTTTCGCAACAACTTAATCAGAAGTAAAAGTCCAGTGACTTCCACCACCAGAAGCAGGGGAGACACTCAGGATAACACCCGTAGACTCAATCTACAAGAAACACTCCATAAGACGTACCGCCTTTGCTGCACCCTCAGCCTGCCTGTAAAAAAAAAGTGTCCCAAAAACCACAGTTGAGTATAGGCCTCAACTCTGATGGTGGAGGCTCATGATCGAGATATGGTATATAGCTGTACCTGTATATGCCACACACTCTCCAGTAGTACACCAACTGTAACACAGATTCCGGTTGTGTTGCAGCCACAACAGCATGGTTATGACACCCATTTGCGTGCATCTGATTTATTGGCTAAACAAATCCCGAGAACCGGCGTCCGGGGTATAAATATAAAGACGTATGAATCTGATGCCTTGAACAGATTTATCGCACATAATGTTAGACAGAATCCCTATAGAGGTACTAGAGATCATAATAGACCATTTGGATCAGGAAACTTTGGTGTGTTTGAACGTTTGCAGCAAGAAACTCCATCATCTCATTACCCCGAGATTTTTCAAATCGGTTGAGGTCAATAATCATAAAAATCTTATTGGAAATACCTCTGGAAACAGCCATACTAGGATTGCCAGCATATACGGTTTGAAGGCGTTTCTCAAGACTTTGGTAAGTGAGCCCCGGAACTGTAAATTAGTGGAAAGATTGATTTTTAAGAGCTTACCTGATCTTCCTGAAGACACGCTAGTGCAGTATTTTGAGAAGGTTTTCCCACATTTGGTCAACTTAACCGAGTTCAAATGGTATTCCACCTACAACCTCGACTTGAAGATCATCAACCTCATCCCAAACACGAAATTGAACAAACTTAATGGAAACTTCAAAAACTTTGATCACTTTAATAATCATAATTTGAAGCACCTCAGATCTTTAAGTTTGAGTGGATTCAAGAACTTTAATAACATCAACATCAAGCTTGACATATTCAAAAACCTCGTACACTTGAAGATTTCCAAGAAGAATCTCGTACTCGCAGAAGATGATATCGAGAACCTCTTAATTAATGACAACTCCTTGAATTTGCTTGCGTTGAACTTGGAAAACTTATACTTGACGAATAAAGATATAAGAGTATTACGTGAAAAGATCAACTTCAAGTACTTGCGAGTGTTGAAGCTAGTCAATTGCTACGAGAATCACAGCAACTACGACAACATCCTAGGGAATATCAATGACAGCAATAATGGGTCCTTAACAAGCATGGAATTGAACCTCAATAATAACGAACACAATAATGGGTACATCTATGACTTTTTGAACAAGCAGAATCGCCTCAAATCGTTGAAAATCAACATAAACACTACATCCCAGGTTTCCAAAGAGTTGTACAACCTCCTTTTGAACGTCCCTAATACCCTAACCAACTTAGAAGTGGATTTTTCCCTCAAGGGAAGCAATAATCATCAGTCCCTCAATTCCACCAACCATTCCCACATTATCGACCTATTGAACCGGTTCCAAAGCCTAGAAACTCTCACCATTCCCATATCATTTCAGGGGCTTTCAGAATTGGACCTCCGCCTCCCCCACTTGCATAAATTACAATTCCATCTCATAGACATGTTGAGGCTAAAAAACTCGCTTATCAGCGTCGACCATGCCCAATTGGGTATCAGCCACTTTAAAAAAGTCATAGCAAGCATCACGTGTCCCGAATTGCAATTACTTATCATTAAGCTTTTCGACTACCATATCTTGGACGTGAAAAATAATCTGTTCAACAGTTTACCTCAACTTTGCTAGCACCTCCTTTTTTGGTAATTTTTTGCAGTCGAATCTACAAATTAGATAGAATCTCCGACCCGCGTTACACTGGCTTTGCTAATATTTTAATACCCACAATCTGATCCAATAACACATATAGCTAACTGGAGGGCACAAGTCAGAATTTGTAAGCAATCTGCTCAATTTAATAGGCACCCCCTTTCTATATGTTGATATTATTTTATTAATTAAATAGCAAGCGCGGGCGAACGAAATAAAACCCTTAAATTATATCCTGGTGAAATTTCTCTTTAGTATGTCACAAGCTGTAACTGCCGAAGAAAAGAGGTTGCAAAACCCCAAGTACCGGAATTGGGGGTGCTTTGTTGCTGAAAGACAATGGTCCACCGTCAGAGAGGATTATTCTAGCGATGGAGACGCCTGGTCCGATTTTTCATTTGAGGATTCCAAATCAAGAACTTATCGGTGGGGAGAGGATGGGATTGCAGGAATATGTGATCTGTACCAATTGATTAACGTCACGTTGGGACTTTGGAATGGCAAGGATCCTATCTTGAAGGAGAAGATGTTTGGTGTCACTAATTCACAGGGTAATCATGGAGAGGACGTTAAGGAGTTATACTACTACTTAGATAACACTCCTTCCCATTCGTACATGAAATACCTTTACAAATACCCCCAGAATGAGTTTCCTTATAAGCAATTGGTGGAGGAAAACCAAAAGAGATCCAGAGAGGAGAAGGAGTACGAAATCACCGACACTGGGTTGTTCGATAATAATGAATATTTCGACGTCGTTTTGGAACTGGCCAAAGATGACGACGAAGCCGGGGACGAAATCTTGTTCAGAATCACTGCTTACAATAGAAGCGACAAGCCGGCTCCTTTGCACATTTTGCCTCATTTGGTGTTAAGAAATACCTGGTCATGGGGAAGTTACGATAAGCCCAAGCCAGGACTTAAACAAGTAGATGACCATTCTCTTGAAATTGATCATCACCATTTCGGCAAGAAGTACTTGGTGTTTGCACCAGCTCCTGGATTTACTGAAAATTCCGATGATATTGAGCCAGACTTGCTTTTCACCGAAAATGAAACCAATCAGAAGAAGTTGTATGGCCAAGAAAACACCACCAAGTATGTCAAAGATGCGTTCCACGATCACATCGTTGATGGTAAAGAAGGGGTGATTAACCCAGAAAAGTATGGTACCAAAGCTTGTGCTTGGTTCAAATTTGATGCTGTGCCTGCTGGAGATTATGTGACGATTCGTTACAAATTGACCAAACACTTGGAAGACATTGATGAATTCGAATTTGACAATATCTTTAGCAAAAGACAAGACGAGGCCGATGCTTTCTACTGGAAAGTGAGTCCAATGCCTATGTCAGATGAGTTGAGACAAGTTCAAAGACAAGCATTTTCTGGATTATTATGGACTAAGCAGTTCTACCATTTTGTTCATGATTATTGGTCCAGAGGTGATCCCAAGACCCCCAAACCACCTCCAAATAGAGCTAATGGTAGGAACAAGGATTGGAAGCATCTTTACATAAATGATATCTTATCATTGCCAGATAAATGGGAATACCCTTTCTTTGCTGCTTGGGATACGGCGTTCCATTGTATTCCTCTTTCTATGATTGACCCGGAATTTGCAAAGAAACAGTTGGACCTTTTAACTAGAGAATGGTATATGCACCCAAATGGTCAAATTCCGGCATACGAGTGGAATTTCAGTGATGTTAATCCACCAGTCCATGCTTGGGCCAGTTTCAGAATCTACAAGATCGAAAAGAAAATGTATGGTCGTGAAGACTTGGATTTCTTGGAGACTTTGTTCCAAAAATTGTTAATCAACTTTACTTGGTGGGTCAATAGAAAGGATTTTGATGGAAATAACGTTTTCCAAGGTGGATTCTTGGGTTTAGATAATATTGGTATTTTCAACAGATCAGAACCATTACCCACAGGTGGTAATTTAGAACAAGCTGATTCTACCGGTTGGATGGCCTTTTTCTCATTGCAAATGTTAAATATTGCCTTGGAATTGGCCAAATCTAAACCGATTTACGAGAATATTGCTTCCAAGTTCTTTGAACACTTTATTTTGATTGCAGATGCCATGACCTATAAAAGCGACGGTAGGGAGGCCAGTTTGTGGAGTGAAGAAGACAAATTTTATTATGATGCCATCAGCCATGGCGGAAACAATGCCCAATTGTTGCCGGTGAGATCATTAGTGGGTCTTATTCCGCTTTATGCATCTTTGACGTTGGAACCTGAATTGCTTGACAAGTTCCCAAGCTTCAAAAAGAGATTGAATTGGTTCATCAACCATAGAAAGACAATTGCCGAGAGAAATATCGCTTCCATGGAACACAGAGGTGTGGGTGAAAGATTGTTGTTGGCATTGGTTGACAAGGATAGATTGGTTAGTATTTTGGAGAGGATGTTGGATGAAGATGAGTTTTTGTCTAATTTCGGTATTAGATCGTTGTCCAAATACCATGAGAAGAACCCATTTGAAATGAATGTCAATGGCCAAGCTTACAAGGTGGAATACTTACCAGGTGAAAGTGATAGTGGTATGTTTGGTGGTAACTCCAACTGGAGAGGTCCAATTTGGTTTCCTGTCAACTTTTTGTTAGTTGAAGCGTTACAAAGGTTCTATTTATACTACGGACCCGACTTGAAGGTGGAGTGTCCTAAAGGGTCAGGTGATTACTTGAATTTGGCCCAGTGTGCCCAAGAGATCCAATACAGGTTAATCAACTTATTCATGCCCGATGGAGACGGCAAGAGACCTTGTAACGGAGACGTTGAAAAATTAGACAAGGACCCATTATTCAAAGACTGTGTGCCGTTCTTTGAATATTTCGATGGTGATACCGGTAGAGGATTGGGCGCTTCCCATCAATGTGGTTGGACAGCAGTGATTGCCAAATGGATCCATGACAATGGTACGGGATATAAACCACCAAGGACTCCAAAATCCGTGGGAACTCCAAGAAGACAATCTATCTACAACGACATGAACTGCGATGATGCCACAAATGAGTTAGCATTGGACTCTGACACCCCCAAGAAGGAAAAGCCAAGAACTTTGGATGATTTGGATTCTAATAATATTGAGGACTACTTCCCCAAGTCTGGCCCATTCCCAGGAAAATTATTAAGAAGAAGATCCGGTAAATCGTTGTTGAATTTGACCATGAATTCTTTGGACTTAGACGAAGAGGAAGAAAAGGCCAAAACAAAATTGATCAGAACCAAATCGATCTTGAATTATAACGAAATGATTCAAAACGAGACTCACAGATTGACGCCAACTCGGTCTGGTGCTTCAATTGGATCAGGTCAATCGGCCGCAAACTCCGCAGTTGATAACGACTTTATCACCAACATCAAGTCGGCATACCAGAGATACACAAAGGGCGGTGACCATGGAGACGAGTTTGAAGCTGGCCATTAAGTAGATTTCAAGAAATAAATTAGTGAATAAATAGTGCGCACTCAAAATTTGATCAAGGTCATTTAAACTAGACGATGTCAGACTTATTCCCCAGTTATGAAGGCGATTTCCAGTTGGCAATACAGGATGCTAAGTCCAAATTGTCAACCGTGTCTTCTTTAACGGATGCTAGTACGTTACTTGAAGGTTTTACGCCAATTGATGAAATACTAACTGATAATAGGTCAAAGGAAACAAGCGTTAAAGTCCATTGAACATGCAAGTGACGAGTGTTTGGAGTTGATAGATCAAATGGATTTAGAGGTCCAGAACCTCCCATCAAGTCAGAAATCGCTGTATAATACGAAAATCCGCCAGTACAAAGCACAGGTGAATGAGTGTAAAACCAAGCTCAAACAACTATTAGATGATCAGGACAAGTTCGAATTATTTGGTAACAGGTATATGGATGAAGAAGGAGATGCTCATGATGGGCAGAGGAAGCAACTTTTGGCCAATGACTCGTCATTAGAAAGATCCAGCGAAAGATTACGGGATAGTCAACGGATTGCTTTAGAAACTGAAAGTATTGGTGGAAATATTCTTAATGATTTACGGGCACAAAGGGAACAGATATCCGGCGCTCGGAACACATTGTTGACTGCCGACGGGTATGTGGATAAATCTATCAAAACCCTCAAATCAATGAGCAGGAGACTAACTGCCAATAAGTTCATAAGTTATGCCATCATTGCCGTGTTGATAATTCTTATCTTTTTAGTTCTTGCCAGCAAATTTTGGTAAATATACTTAGTTAGTTGTACCTGATTAATTCAATGAATAATGCTTATTTGAAAAAAGCTTCTTTTGCACCAGTAGGTTATGTCCAAATTCGTATTGCATAAAAGCCTATTTTAAGTTCATAAATCACAGGCACATGGTACGGATACCCGGTAGAATTTTGATTTACATGAGGCACTTGTTGAAACAGCCAATAGAACGGTCGGTGTTACGACAAGACACCGATGACATTGTGAGCGAAAACGGTTAACTGGGGTTTCTACGTCCACATTTGTAAAGGGCACCCCAAACTCCGAACCAGAGTCAACGGCGGAGCAAAGACAGTTACTACGCCCGACTGTCCGGTTCAAATGCCGAACTTCTCCATATACTTTTCCAAAATGTGCTGATATTTTTTTGCGTTCAGGCGGAATCCTGGTTGTGAGGACTTAAGTTGTCAAGGTGGGAACAGAGGCTCAAGTGAAGATCGACAAAGGATCAACGGAAATGCGCTCATCTGAATGGTGGCTTTGGATTTTGTCTCCTTGATTTTAAGAGGTGCAGATACATCTGGGGGCTTTTATTGTATAAACTTCTTGGCTATTCATAGAGCCAACATAGTCCATAACCATAATTATCAGATGGCAAGGGAAATCTCGGATCGTACTTCATTACACCCCGGTAACCAACCTTGTTTTTTTCATAAATGGACCATAGTCTTTTTCAGGATTTAAGACAGGTGTGAAAAATTATCTGATTGGATCTTTATGCATATTTTGCAAAAAAAAATAAACTTTTCCTAAGGCATGTCTCATAACGGTCGGTTAGGCACGAAAAAATAACTTCTTCTTTTATTGTCTATAGTTAGTATGGCGATGCCCCACCAGATGATACTTCATGTCTTATGGGCTATCACGTTGGGGCTGCTGTTTTCAAAATTGTAGTGAATCTGTTGAAGTCGATTTGGTGCCTTGGCACTTACGTCTTGACACCACAAAATATGTCAAGAAGTTGTCAAATGGAAGTGCTTGGCGGTGGAAAACAGCAAGATTTCCTGAAAATAAAGGTTTTTTTTCCCGCCGTAGTACGAAGTGGTTGGAACAATCATAACCTGTACCTTTGAGTTCGGAAACTTCTTTGGGAAAAGCCTCCTCTGCCATTGGTTCAATTATGATATCGTGCAAAATGGCACCACAGTCTGGGCTGAAACGGTTTTTTTAGCAAAAAATCATTGTCAAATATCAGATTACTATAAATACTACAAAGTATTTCCATATTTGTTGACCGTTGAATTCATTTCATAATGCAAGGCAGTTATTGGATAATTTTATTTCTTTGCAGTTTGGTGTCGGCACATGGGGCACCTTATGAGGCGAACAGTGATAGTTCCATGGCATTTTACTCTTGTAACTACTACTTGAGTTCCGCCGTTACGTTCTGTAATGCAACAGATCCTTACTTTGGATACGGATGTTCTTGTTCCAATATAAATAACAGAGCCACTTTTGCTGGATGTTTGAATGAAGAGGGTAAATTTGATGACAAGACCTTGGATGCAGTGGTGAAAATGTGTAGTGAGGACTACCTTTACAACGTCACGAGGCAGGAATTCAAAGACTCGCTAGTGTACTACAAGAAGTATGCCGTGGATGCCAGTGAAATTCCTGATTTCAACGCTACTGTTGCAATTGATGTTCCAATGAAAGTCGATATTCCGCTCCTCAAAACATATGTGGCGGGGTACCACCAATTTTTGGGCAATTACAACAACTCCCTTTACTATGGGGCAGGCTCTTTGGGATACTGGCTCTTGGTGTTATTTATCGGAACCGTTTTCAATGCCTTCAGATGTCTTTTGCCCAGAGTTTATATGAAAACTGCCAGCCCTGCTAGCAACTGGATCAGAAGACACATTGTATTACCAGCAATTGGCAGAAGAGTGACGGAATCGAAATCAATGTACTGGATTTTCGACTGTTTGGTACCGACCAGATTAGAATCCTTGGTAATTGCAGGATTTAGTATCGTGTCAATTATTTGTTTGGCTCATAATATCAAAGCCGTGCCCAACGATCCTATTTTTGACAGCCCCCAAGAATCGCTCAGTAGACAGATAGCTGTCAGGTCAGGAATCATCGCTTCTGCAGTTTCACCATTGTTGATCTTGTTTGCGGGACGGAACAATTTTTTACAGTGGCTCACAGGCTGGAGTTATGCAACTTATATTTGTTACCACAGATGGGTTGGCCGTTGGGTGTTCATTCATGTGGCCATCCATAGTATTGGCTACTCCATTTCGTTTAGATTATACTACTTGGAGTACATGAAAGACACTTATGTTATCTGGGGTTTTATTGCAACCTGTTCTGCTGGATTGATTATGATTCAGGGACTTATGCAGTTGAGAAGACAGTGGTATGAGATATTCTTACTCATCCATATCATACTTGCAGTGTTTTTCGTGGTGGGATCTTGGATTCACGTTGACGACTTGGGATATGTCTGGTTCTTCTATGCTTGTTCTGCCGTTTGGATATTTGATAGAGTTGTGAGAGTATGCCGGTTGATCGTGTTTGGATTCCCCAAGGCCAATGTGGCGCTCCTCTCTGAAGACACCATCAAAGTGGTGGTGCCCAGGCCATCATACTGGAAGTCAATTCCTGGTGGTTATGCCTTCCTTCATTTTGGAAGATTATCTTGTTTCTGGCAATCACACCCGTTCACTTTTGTTGAAACGTTAGAATCGAAAAATAGCATCACGTTCTACTGCAAAATCAAGGGTGGAGTGACACACGGGCTTAACCAGTACTTAGCCAACCAACCCGGAAAAACCGCAAGAATGAGAGTGGCAGTTGAAGGGCCTTATGGTGTGCACACAGAGGCCAAGCACTACGACACATCCATATTTATTGCTGGAGGTAATGGTATTCCAGGCATTTATCATTCCGCCTACGATATGGCGGTCAAGTGTGCCAATACCGATAAAGTCATCAAGCTTATGTGGATTGTCAGAGACATGCAATCGTTGGAGTGGTTTAGAAATGAACTTCAAGCTCTCAAGGGTAAGAACATTTTGCCGATTGTGTACATCACTAAGCCACAGACGGAGTTCAGTTCCGGCAGTGACACTGAAAAGAAGACCACCGAAGACGATAAGGGATCGGAAGATGTTAAAAGCACCAACAGTCTTCAAAATGAGTTATCACACGTCGAGTTCAGGTACGGAAGACCGCAGACTAACGAATTGGTCAAACACGAAATCGACGAAAGCAAAGGATCGATCTGTTTTGTTGCTTGTGGTCATCCATCTATGGTTGATGATTTGAGATACACTATTAGTAGAAACTTGCACCCCAGCAAAAGAGTGGAGTATTTCCCAGAATTGCAGGTTTGGGCGTAAGGTATATGTTGATATATTTATAGTTTTGTGTCATTTCAAGGCAATAGCACTGTTAATTTATGAATCGGATTAAGTCTACCAATCATCCAGTAACATTTTTGGTGTTTGTAATTGTTGCAATCTCGGAAATTCACCGGTCCGCACTCATCATTAGTTTGACCTGACAAAAAATTTTGCGGCTTCAACTTATCAAAATCATTGCATTAGTCAACGGATTTCGTAAAAACAACATCTCACATTCCTTCTTAATAAAATTGGAAACACATGAAGATGCTGTTCGCACTGATGAATATGCTAAGGTCCAGACTTGTGAGTATTGGCAGATCCAACATCAGTAGAACCGTCCCTAGTCACATAAGAAATACCCGAACTTTTCACACAACGCTTCCGGTGTTTCACGGGCATGTCCACAAACCTAAACCAGGTGAAGAACTACATGTCACATTCATCACAAAGGACGGTAACCAGATACAGTTGGAGGCGGCTGCTGGTGACAACTTGATGGATATTGCACAGCATCATGGGTTGGATGTGGAAGGTGCTTGTGGAGGTTCATGTGCCTGTTCTACCTGTCACATGATCATTGACCCCGACTTTTATGATGAAATACCTGAGCCCAGTGACGATGAAAACGATATGTTGGACTTGGCCTTCGGGTTGACTGAAACGTCTCGGTTGGGGTGTCAAATTGTGATGACGCCAGAGCTTGATGGGGTGAGAATTGCTTTACCGGCCATGACCCGTAACCTTCAGATCAAGGACTTCAACTAGACTCCAACGAAGCTTTGACTAGTCTCCGACTAGACTTCAACTAGGCTTCATCTAGGAGGCGTCTAGATGTCACAGGTTCCCACTTGAAATCAAATGAACATCTAAGTGAATATTCCACACAATTCCACCACACAATACAAACACCATACCAAACCAGGTATCAGAACTAGGCATTCAAAAGGGTACGCTTCAAAACGACGTTTCGTGCTTGCTGTTACCCAATTTTGCTTTATCATCCATTGTCACTCCCCCTTCATCGAGGTATGATGATTTGCCCGTATGTACATAGAATCCGCAAAGAATGGCTGGGTTTGACCTAATATGACTTGAATATAAGTAAAGTGCTATTCTGCGTAGAGAATATTAAGGGTTATTGTCCGAACCTTTCTAGTAGAAGTTGTTCATTTATTGACTTTCAGTTTTCTCGTAAGATTTTTTTGCAGTAAGAAACCAGGCCCGAGTGCCGGGTAACCTTTGAATGAACCTAACTTTATTGGAAATATATTGGTGGTCGGCTGGTTAATTCACAGTGCCCATTACTATGGCATCAAGTCCAACTCTCTTCATATGTGCTTCGTCAACACTCACAGAGTTCAGGTAAGCTTTGGTGATATTTACCGAACAGCCCTTCTTAGCGGGATATGGAAGGAGGTATAAGGTTAAGTTCCCAACGTTATATCATGACTAATAATAAACTCTATACCGTTTCCCATCAACGAATGCACCCACAGACAAGCGCATCTTTGACCCGGCTCTTCCTTTGCCAGAACTTGTACCTTAATTTCCAACGGTTTCTCTGGTGAAACAAAAGCGGGATGAAATTTGAAGGTCAAGAAACACAGTCTAGTGCATGATGAAGTCTGAGGCACTCCTCTTCAGCCTCTCCTGCTTTATTTCTTCATTGGAAGATGCTGCACCGATATAGGATACTCTGCCTCGCTACGAGGCTCAAGAGGATGTTCCATTTCAGAGCTTTTTAGAAACCCATGTCAAAACGAAGAGGTTCCAGTTCACTCAGAGCTTCGCTGTTGTTCATGTAAAAAAGAGCTCGTGACAGCTTCATCCATCGTATATACGGCCTCACCATTGCAGGCAACAAACAAGTTTACTTGGAAACCTACATCAGCTATATCTTGGAGAATTCGTGGCAGGGATGGTCCCTTGTAAGACCGTAATCCACTAACCAGTGATCCTGAACTGGTGAAAGGTTTTACGTAGTAAAGTTAGTATTACAATTAGTGAAGCTAAGATCGAGATCTGATTGATAAATACACCCTTCTCAAATGGATATCTATATCCTACTTATAAAGGTGCGAATCGTACTTGAACTATAAATCTCCAACAATAAAAGTTTCTAATTATTTCCAATTGATACCCTTTTCTTAGCACCATGACCTATGCCAGAATCGTCGTAATAGGCGCCGGTGTCAGTGGCCTCACCACCGCCATCGAATTGAAGCGCACGCACCCCGAATACGATATAACCATCATTGCCAAACACTTGCCAGGAGACCTTGATCCCGAATACGTATCACCATGGGCAGGCGCCAATTGGCACTCGTTTGCCACGCCAGAAGACACCACGCTCCAGAAATTCGACCGCGTGGGGTACATGCGGTTGATGGACCTTGCGGAGAACGACGCCACTTGTGGAATCCATACTAGATTGGACCGCAACTACACCAGCGATTACACGTTCCAAACCAGCGGGAAGGCAGAGCCGTGGTTCAAGGACCTTGTGGAGGACTATGTGGTGATTCCTCAATATCAGCTTCCTCAGGGTGTATCTTTTGGGTACGAATTTCGGACAGTGTACATCACCACTCCCATATACCTTAACTACTTGTTATTGAAGGCATTATCTTTGGGAATTGCTATTAAACGGGTCAGTGCCATTTCCACAGCACAGCAGGCCTTGAACATGCACGATTCAGGCAACAGGGCCCACCTTGTCGTCAATTGTTCGGGCCTTTTGGCCAATAAGCTTGGAGGATACCGTGATGAGAAGACCCAGTTCCCAGTATTGGGCCAGGTTATTCAAGCCCGCAATAGTCTTCCCCACGGGTTATCTGTGTCCAGTTTGAGCGAAGACCTTGCAACTGAAATGTTGTACATCATGCCTAGGAAAGAAGGTGGGTGCATCATTGGAGGGTGTTTCCGGACACAGTTCGATTCGGTGGAAGAAGACGTGGAATTGACGCAAAGAATCGTGGCCAGGGCCAAACGGTTTGCCCCGGTGTTGGTGGACCCAAAGTACCAGTTCAATTCCGACTCGATTGACATTGTCCGCGTTGGTGTGGGTCGAAGACCTTTCAGAGACACTGGTGTAAGAGTTGAGAGGGACCAGGACCACCATTGGCTTATCCACAACTATGGGGCAGGTGGTGGGGGATATCAAGGCAGCTATGGGTTCAGTGCCGAGGTTGTGAGACTCGTGGGTAAAGCTCTCGAGAATGCACACTACAATGCTAAGTTCTGAGTATTGTTACATTCTATTATTTACCACTACAGATACATGGAAACTTCGGAGCATTGGAAAAGGGGTTGAGGTCGGTTAATTGCACACTTGACGAATTAAAATGTCGAAAATCCGTCTTCCCACTTGTTTGGCATACTTCTTCTGGTGGTCTTTATCCGTATGAGAAGAAAGGAATTCAGATGCTTTACCTTGTTCGGCTTTCAAGGGGGTGGGCTTATCTTTGTACGTGTGTGTCTTCACCTGCACGTCCTTGTACCCATGCTGGACACCAAAAAAACCGGTGTCACTAGGCTTCTCTGGAATAGACATGTTGAAGGGCTGAAAATTCACTTGAAACTTGCTATTTATGAGGTCCTCGTGCGACCTGCATATAATTATTCCAGTTTTTGCACCCTTCAAGATGGTAGCCGTTTTCGTCTAGGATAGTTTCGGTATAGTGATGACTGAGATACTTTGGAGCTGACATTTTGATTGAATTGGTTGAAATACACTTGTTTTGCTTGTTGGACTATTTTTTATGTGGCATCTTTCTGGCAATAATGCTAACAGTTGTCTCCTTCTGAAATCAAACCAGAACCTCCGACCAAGAATAGGTCCTGTCTCTATTGACCTGTGTCTGCTGGTCTGTCTCTACTAATGTCTCTACTGGCAGTGGCTATTGAGAATGCAAAGGAGTTACACCAGATACTCCAAAAATAGACGTGCCCCTACCAACAACTGTACAACTATAATGCGATCAAAAATTGGTGAAAATTTTAACTACAATGAAAGCTTCAACTGTGTTAAACTTCCAAGCTTCGGCGATCGCCAACTTGAGAAGACCATGGCAAACGTTCAAAGATGGCCAGATATGGTACGGGGTGATGAAAAGTGGATCCAAAAGACACGCCTTGACTACAAAACAAGGTAACAAGACGTTTTACAAAGGTACTGGTTCTTCTGGGGTAGGTAAATTGAACAACGCCGCTAACTATATCGTTAACTGGTCAAAGGTACGGACATATGTGGTGCCTGCAGATCTCCACCTGAGTCTGTTGAAAGCTTTGGTGTCGCCCAACACACCACAAATCGAACAACGGTTTATTGGATACCA
Source organism: Yamadazyma sp. yHKS699 (assembly GCA_030580295.1). NCBI lineage: Eukaryota > Fungi > Ascomycota > Pichiomycetes > Serinales > Debaryomycetaceae > Yamadazyma > Yamadazyma sp. yHKS699. The sequence continues at coordinate 6,316 of JAKTSQ010000011.1, read as the reverse complement.
AGATGGTCCAAAAGATGGAGAATTAGCATGGAAGAACATTGTGGATTTCATTGAATACGGTGAAAACTACGACAATCTGGATATTGAAAAGAATGGATTTGAAGAACAGTACGTTAATCCCAAGGTTGTGCAAAGTGAATTAGACGACGAGAAGTAGAGCTCAATGATAGTTTATGATAATAGAATGTACATAGTATAAACGGAAGAAACAGACAACACAGGCCAAGGAGGCTAATTCTAGGTACCGACACATCTCTGGACACAACAGTATACCCGACAAAAGAGCAGATACAAGCTCTAGAAAACCCAAGTCACGTGACTAATATATCCATGATGCGTATGCGTGTATTAATATCGAGAATCAAACTACAACATGTCCAGTCAAGATATTCCATCTCAGCCAGACAGCGTCATGAACGAAACCCCCACAACAACCCCCCCTGCCCCAGCTTCGAACCCCGGCACCCCCGTAATAGCTGAAACTGCACAACCAATGGATGTAGATGAAGAAGACACAGACGGGTCCATATCATTGCCATTGTCGAAGATTAAACGGATATTTAAAATGGATTCAGACTACATAGGCGCGTCCCAATCGGCCGTGTTTGCTACTGGTGCTGCCACCGAGTTGTTCATCCAGTTTTTGACTGAACAAGCTTCGTTTTTGGCCAAAATGGATAAGAGAAAGAAAATTACCTATAAGGATCTCAGTGCTGCTGTGGCATCTCAGGACTCCTTGAGCTTTCTTAGCGACACTGTGCCCAAGACCGTACCCTTGAGAGAAGTATTAAGAGACCAGGAACCCCATGAAACTGTAGGTGCCGAAGAAACAGACGCGGTGCCCAAATTGCCCGAAACACGAAGAATCGATATAACGTCCATGTTACCGGTGGTGGCGTCTACAGAACCAGTTGTCAACCCACTACCACCCAAGAAGGCCAATATTAACGACTTGATGTCAAATTAGGTTGCCGAAGTCTATAAATATAAATGTACAATAAATCATTGGTTCTTGAGAACCCATGCGATGTTTCTAGCCTGTTGTCCGTAACCAGATTGACGGGCGTCCAACCGGATAACAAGTTTCATTATTTCAAGTGCTGTTATGTCTGGAATTATTCTTTCGTAGTTGTTAAGCCCTGAAATAAGAAAATTGGCAAGGGTCTCCAGGAGTCGGGCACTTGAGTTCTTCTTAAACAAATTGACTTTAACAACTTCAGTGGATTGCCTAGTGATTTTGAACCTTCCGAGGATTAGGTTGCACAGCTCGATAAACCGCTTACCAAAGAATGTGTCTTGATTTTGCCTGTCAGTTTCGACTATGACTTTGAGGAATATAAGTGCTTTTACAGCCACTTCGTCTGACGCTTTTTGACTCTGGGAGAACAATCCCAAGATTTCAGACCAGTTGTCTGCCACAAGGGGGAGAACTAGCGGGTAGTTAGTGCTGAGAAGGGGGTATATCTCAGCCATAGTACTCAATAGTTGAACCTTTAGTCCATCTGAAGGATTTGATAATAGTCTCAATCCATAGATGAACACTTGTTGAACAATCATATAAACACTCTTTGGTATCACACAGTCCCATTTGTCCTCTTCCAGGGCTTGCTGGGGCGCAGCATCATCGGCGTCTTCATCGTCCGAGTCTGCTTCTAGTTGTGTAAATGGAGCGTCTGCTTTGCGGTGAAAATACTCCTTGTTTCGGTCGTAGCCTTCAAACGCATCCACAAGCTTTCCCGACTCGTCAAGTAACGCTTTGACCTGTTCTACTGACGTCATTCCCCACGGCTTATACAAGGACACCGTGCCCTCAATACGTTTTTCTGTAGCTAACAAGTATTTGGCACGAAGCTGTGCAATAAGCTCGTCAAATAGCACAAAGAATCCGGCAACAAACACTGAGTATCCATGATACGAATCGATCAACGTGAAGATTTGGGAAATCAAATCAGAAAGCTGGTTGTTGAAAAGCAATTCCAATCCTGAAACTTTTAAGATAATCAATAATATTCCTGGAATAGAAGGAGTTAACGATCCTGGAACCGATAATTTGAAGCTCAAAGCGTCCACGAGATAATCCAGATTATCACTAATAAGATTGGACAACGAGCCATGGTAGTAACTGTTTGCGATGGAAGTTATAGTGTTTCGGGCATGCGTTTGAATGTGAGTGCTAAAATTGAACATTAATGCTTCCAATATGGGAAACAAATACTCAATCAACACCACTTCCTTAAACTCGTCTTTAGATAGCTGACCTGACAAGGTGCTTATAGAATCAAGAGCCATAGCGTACGACTTTTCATTGACCTTGTTTTTGATTCTATCTTCTGATTGAGCCACCAACGTCAATTGGCTCAACTGAGGGGAAACTTCTTGTATCAAAGCCTGGGACTGACTGAGTAGCAAGTAGGTGATATCCTCGGAGTCAGAGTCTTCGTTAGCCACCCTGTTGTCGTCATTGTCTCCGAAATCAAGAAACTCGTTCACGTTGAACTCTTCCTTTACTTTCTTTGTGAAGAGGTGATTGGCTATCCACAAACTGACGCCTCTATCTAAGCTATCACCCTGACCAGATGGATCCAAAAGGAGCACCTCCAATGTATCTAGCCCATTACCAGGTTGGATTTCTCCCAAGAACAGAAGAAGCTCTTCTAATTGGGTCTCCACTTCTTTACTAAAGGCTTCTTCAAAGTAACGAGCGTCTGACACATGCTGAAACTCGGCGTTGGACCAGGTTCTGGATAAATAAAGAAGATCACTGGTGAGTTCGGCTTTTGACTGGGGTTGTTTGTTTTGTTCGAATCTGGTGATGCTTTGAGCATTGACATATGGAGGTAGTTGAACATCATCGAGTACGTTTGTTGGTTCAAAGTCCTCTGTTACTTCTTGATACGTTTTCAAGAACTCTTTCTTACTTGGTGTAGATTTCTTGCCCGTCAACACAGTGACATCTGCTAAAATGGTTTTTAACTTGATTATCAGGCGTTTGGCCAACTTTGAAAGGGTTTCTTCATTCGAAACTCGCTTGAGCAACACAAAGTGAAACTCCAACGACACAAGAAACTGTATGATCCTATCTTCAGATGATGACTTCATAATGGAAGCTAACCGTATATCCACCAAATCTTCTAGCTTTCGAACAAGCATACTTTCAAAAAGCTTCAAATCGTGCTCCACAACGGGATAATAAACATCATCAGCTTGCGATTGAAGAACGTCGTGTCTTCCCTTATAGTCAAGGCGCCCCTGGTCAGGAAAACACACCAGATGACAAAGAAATGCAAGAATATCAATGCATAAAGGTACCAACTGGTTGAACAACGACCAGAAACAGTATTGCAATATATCCCTGACAAACCTGCTAACCGACTCCACCACCACCTGCTTATTGATACGGCTCTTGTTGGTATTCTCATACAATACGGCTTTGAAGAGACCATTCAACGAGAGTTTGAGCTTATTGGAAGTGGCCCGTAACCAGGCATCTGTGAGTTCTTCACCATTATTCACCGAAACGTTAACCAGTACTGCATCGTCGACCGCCAAATCCTTGGTCTTCTTCCACCTATCATTCAAGGCTGAGAGCTCAAGCGTTTGGGGTTTCACCTCCACCCTTAAAGTGTCATCATTGAACACTTTCACTATTAGCTGCCTTAACAAATCCACGGCTTTGGAGAGCAATTGATAGTCAAGGCTCTTGCACTCGATACAGAAGTTGATAATGGTGGACACTGTACCAGGGAATACTCTTGATAGCTGCTGTGACGAAACGGTGGTGATAAAAAGCCCTTTTAGCGTTTGAAAGATATCGTCTATCAATATATGATGCTCTGATGATTTGGCATTAGCTGAACTCTTGAGAATCGCCAAAACAATCGACGAGATGTCTCCCAACATCGATAGCCTCTTATAATCGCCACCACCAAAGTAGTCACCATCAAGATGTCGTACTATACTCCACAAAGCCATGTTATAAATGCGTTTAGCGTCGTAAGACTTGGAGCTAATCAACTCATTCATGTCATTTTCTTTACCCTTCACCAAAAACAACACAACAGGAAGCAACTGGTCTATCAACGGCTCAGAAAGCTTGTGGTTCGGCACCCAAGCGTACACCACTAAAAACGAGATGATTTCCAAGATGTTAAGCCCCACGATCTCGTTCAATTTCTGCTGTTTCAACAATCCCGACACAGGAAAGAACACATAGTCCGCCATGTTCGGCGTCACATAGTATAGCTCACCATCAGTGGTATTTTTCAGGCGATGCTCCCATAATCTGCGTTTTAGCTGGGTTATGGTGGAGATCAACTCATTGGAGTCAGTATCAAAAGCACTGGTTTGAACCGAGGCAATCTGGGAAAGCTTGACACATATGGGTTTTATTTCCTGGAATAGCGAAACCGATAGCGTTCTTGACACGTCACCTTCGAAAACAGATGTCATTTATGGTGGCTTAATCAGTTTTACCATATATGATTAGTGTGAGGTAAGCGGCCTGAAAAATACGCAGGGAAGCGTTAATTTCAATCTGGCGGTACTTAAATATCAAACCTCAAAAAATGAAAATTTTTCAACTAACCAACTTATTAAAAGTACGTCAAAGCATTACCACAAAAGTCTTTGAGTATTCAGGGAATACTTGTACTAGGGTTTCTTCAATCAAGAATAGGGCAAAAGAATCTGATGGTCTTGGAATTACTTCTCAAGACGGGAAACGGAGTTTCCAGTTTTGACGAGTCATTAGCTCTTACCGAGAGAATGAATTCATTGTTTTCAACACAACAGCGTCACGGTTCCCGAGACTCCAGATACCTTTTGTCCCATTTCAAACGGGAGATTTGAATAGGCTCATGACTCCATAATATTATGGACACTCATGGGACTTTTATTGATTTGAAGAACCAATCATACTAACTACCATTTAGAATGACCAGAACATCTGTTTTAGCTGACGCTTTGAATGCCATCAACAACGCCGAAAAAACCGGTAAAAGACAAGTGTTGATCAGACCATCTTCTAAGGTGATTATCAAGTTTTTGACTGTCATGCAAAGACACGGTATGTTTACTTGATTATGAACTGGGGTTTCAAAAGATATTTCTTCTCACCCGAATTGATAACTGGATGGTTTGATCGGTGTTCAGTCCCTTTCTGTCTTTTAAGTATTCGGGAGATCAACGTCGAGAATTCTTCTTACACGATGCCTGAATAACCTACTTGGTGTGTCGTTTATTTTTCTCCGACAATTCCATCATTTGAAACTCTGGGACGCTTTTCCCATCATAGTTACTAACAATACAATCTAGGATACATTGGAGAATTCGAATACATTGACGACCACAGATCCGGTAAAATTGTGGTGCAATTGAACGGTAGATTGAACAAATGTGGAGTTATTCAACCAAGATTCAATGTCAAGTTTGGTGATATTGAAAGATGGACTGACAACTTATTACCAGCTAGACAATTTGGTTACGTTATTTTGACCACTTCTGCTGGTATTATGGACCACGAAGAAGCCAGAAGAAAGCACGTTTCTGGAAAGATCTTGGGTTTCGTTTATTAGATAGGGTATTGTACATTAAAGCTTTTCTTCTACTGTGTTTCTTTTATTCCTCTCTACTTCTCGAGATATATATACTAGAATAAATGCCGCGATGAAATATTTCAATATGCAATCACAATTGAAGTTCGTGGCCACCACCCTTTCGTGGACCGTGAGAGCTGGATGTGTTGCTCATCTTGCACACGAGTATGTTTATGAGTTCACAGAAACACGAGGTGAATCGATGTTGCCGACTTTACAAGCACAAAAAGATTATGTGCACGCTTTGAAATGGTACCGGTATGGTAGACACTTAGACATAGGAGACTGTATTGTTGCCACAAAACCAAGTGATCCGTCACATCGGGTGTGCAAGAGGATAACGGGGATGCCCGGGGACGTGGTGTTGATCGACCCGTCGTCGTCGTCTGAATTGACCGCCAGTTCATTCGATAGAATCCAAAATGATGGATTTAACAAGTACATCAAGGTGCCGGAGGGGCACGTATGGGTGACGGGGGACAATTTGTGTCATTCGCTTGATTCTCGGTCGTATTCTGCATTGCCCATGGCACTTATTCGGGGGAAAATCGTGGCAGCCAACTCGTTGGATAAGGGATTCATAGACGATGACGGAGGGTTCAATCTCTGGAACTTCCGGTGGATCAGCAATAGCTTTGTGGGGGAGGAGTAGAGAAAGCAAACGGATAGACAGAGAGACAGAGAGACAGAGAGACAGAGAGACAGAGAGACAGAGAGACAGA